>JAAGEH010000470.1:1258354-1279672 GCA_011751065.1 Lasiurus cinereus | reverse complement strand
TATGTGTGTCTGTGTGTGTGTGAGTGTCTGTGTATCTGTTTGTGCGTCTGTGGTGTATCTGTATGTGTCTGTGAGTGTCTGTGTGCATCTGTATGTGTTGGAAGTGGAAGGATTCTGTTTCAGAGGACACCAGAGAAAATTTTTCTTTCACTGAAGACAAGACAAAAAATTGCTAAACTGTGAGCACAACAAGTCACAAAACACAGATAACAGAGATAGCTGCTCAGAGGTCTCATGTTAAAAGACAAATCTGCCACCACCTGCCGCCAAAGATGAAAGCCATGGATGGGTTAGGTAGCATACCCAAAGGAAGGTTTTTCAGAACCCTCTTGAGGAAATCAAAGACTTTTTGGCAATGAGATGGGTAACGATTCTATATTCACAAGCAGAACATGTCTGCAGTGAATAGAGGTAGGACTTGCTACCAAAAGGCACACATCATTTTCTTTCTTGCTCTTTTTTACTTCTTTAACTTTCTACATCTATAATAATAAAAGGGTAATTTGCTAATTAGACCGGACATCCTTCGTGACGCCATTCTGGATGAAGTGGGGCTGTAGCGAAGCCCAGTCCAGGTGCCAGAGAGAAGCTGGTGCACTCAGCCAGCGGAAGCAAGGTCTACTCTTGCACGAATTTCATGCATCGGGCCTCTAGTTGATAATAATACTAATAGTGGTGTCTATTGAGTTCTTATATATGTACTAGGGACCCAATGCATGAATTTGTGCACCTTGAAAGGAACTGTGGGCCAAGAGGCTGTAGTGGACACAAGAGCAGATCACGGCCCATCCTCTGTGCCCCCGCCCAGCCCCTCCCACCGTGGCCCTCAGTTTCCTGTCTGCTGGCAGCCCCACTCCCACCACCGCCACTCCCACACATTGACAGCACCGGTCGCGCTTGTACCCGCTGATGGCGCGGAACAATTGGGGCCAGCGCCAGCAGTGGGTGTGATTAGGCTGGTGCTGTCAGTGGGTACTACTCCAATCACCCCTCAGGAATAGGAGGAGGTAGAGAAGCCCTCAGGGGCCATCAGAGCTAGCACCAAGCACCAGCAGGGAGTGTGAGTGGCAGCTCCTGCACTGGAAGTGGGTGCAAGCAGGTCTGGCACTGGCAGCAGGTGCAATAGCCAGGCAGGACCATGGCGCATAGGAGCAAAGAATTTTCAGTAACTACCAGAGGCTCGCCCCGCTGACAGCAACCAGCACCCCGCTTTGATCTGGCGCCCCCGCTCACCTAATCCATCACCCCATCTCAGCCAACATCCACCATGTTTCGCACATGCCCCCTAGTGGTCCGTGCACGTCATAGCAACCAGTTGTTCGGTTGTTCTAGTTGTTCCACAATTTGGTCTATTTGCATATTAGCCTTCCATTACCTTATTTAATTAAATTTTATTATTCCCATTTTATAGTTGGAGATGGACACTTAAAGATATTCCCGAAGTCATACAAAAAATTTATAGACTCTGGGATTTAAAGCCAAATCTGACCTCAGAGCCTAAGTCTTTAATAACCATTGAAGTCCGAGCATCAAGACTCAATAACTTGAGCTGCTGTGGACATAGGTCCAATTCTATCACAAATACAGAGAAGATGCTGAATAAAGTACAACCCAAATATATGTTTAAGTAACAACTAATCTTGAAAAAAGTAAAGGGAAATCTCCAAATGCTATGAATAGAGGAAATCCTAGCAGGCAGAGCAGGAGGTGAACTGATGTCACAGCAAACCCACAGAATTTGGATCTGGAGTTGGGGTCAGGAGCTAAAGTTGATGAGGGTACAGGAGGCAGGCACTGAGCTGTGGTTACATTCTCTACATAAAACCCAAGACCTTGAAGACTCTTCCCCTGAAATGGGGCACATTGGCCTAGGAATTGGTCAGGACTTTCACTGTTTATCTTAGATGTGGAAGGAAAATGTCACCCATGAAAAATTTAAACCCTAGGCCTATGCCATGTGCAGGAGTGGGAGGGGTGATCTAAATTAAGCTGCCGACGTGGCGCAAATTCCAAGGTGAAAATTTGACATTAAAAAAAAAATGGCTTAGGGCCATTGAGACACTTAGCATACTGCTTGAAGCAAATGTGCATGTGCTCCATGAAGATATGTCAGTGTCCAGAACTTCAGGGCCTCTCACAGGAAGATAAGTTCTGCTGAAGATAAGTTCACATTAAAAAAATTACAAATATCCTGCTGTGCTGGTGAAAGAGTAAAATCCCACCTGGGATTTAAAGAGTGAAAATCAGCTTAGCAAAAAAAAAAAAAAAAAAAAAAAATAGCAGCCCTGCCAAGTGAAGCTGGGAGGACAGGCACCAGCACAGCCAGCTGCAAAGTTAAAATTAATAAGGAACATTTGTTTCTCCCAAGGTCAGGCCACAGATGTAAAATGCCATAATGAGCCCTCTTTCAGTGACTACTGTTTTCCTACCAAATCCCCAGACCACTTTGCCATATCTTTCTATTTCTGGGGTACCCAATGGCTGCTAAACCACCTTCGGTTCATGACCTAATCTGTAGTTAATCCCCACTTTGCCTAATCCCCCTCAGTAATTCAGAATTGATGTCCACTTCCCTTAGAACCCTCAGAATGCTTCAGCAGGACCTGAACCTTACCAAGGTGGTCTCCTCCTCCCTCTGTGGAGCCACAGTTCTCTGAGTCAGTAACTGTGATTGGTCAGACTAGGCGCTTGCTCTTAGTTGTCTGTGGCTGACTAGGCTTTATCACTAGAGTTTGCATATGTAAGTAAGAGAAAAAATGGCACCTCCTCAAGAGTCAGAATAAAATATGAAAGATATACTATATAATAAAATCCTAATATGCAAATCAACTGAACAGTAGAACAACTGGTCCCTATGACACATGCTGACCACCAGGAGGCAGACACTCAGTGCAGGAACTGCTCCCTAGTGGTCAGTGCAATCCCTTGATGGGCGTGCTGCTCAGCCAGAAACCAGGCTCTCGGCTGGTGAGCACAGTGGCAGTGGAGCAGGCCTAAGCCAGCAGCCGGACATCCCCCAAGGGGTCCCAGATTGCAAGAGGGCACAGGCCAGTCTAAAAGACCCACCCTCCCTGCCCCCCACCAAGTGCACAAATGTCATGCACTGGGCTTTTAGTTATAAATAAGAAGTAGATTTTAAATATGATAAAAATAATGAAGATAGCAAACACATAATACTGTTCTAAGGGATATTAGCTCATTCAATCATTATATCTTTGTGAAGTAGGTACAAATATTACTTTCTCCATTTTATGGTGAGATGTCAGGAAATTTGTCCATGTGACACAGCTATCAGAGTAGCAGAGATGGAATTTGAACCCAAACCATTGAGTTCTGAGCACATGCTATTAATCACTATAAATTAAAAGCAACAGGATACTATTGAATAAGAACAGGCAGATCTGAAGAAAGAATGAAATCAAATTTCTATAAATGAAAAATAGAGTCACCCATTCATTCATTCACCAAATATTTATCAAGATCATATTATGTGTCAATTCAATGCTCTGGAGATGCTGCAGTGAATAAAATAGACAAAAAAGCTTCTCCTGATAGAGTTCACATTTTAATGATGAAGATGGATAATAAAAACAATCTATAGCATATGAGGTCGGGGTAAGTGCTAAGGAGAAAACACAAAGGGGATAAAGGAGTATGACACATTAAGAGGGAGTAGCTAAAATTTTAGATAAGGCATCTGGCAAAACGAAACTAATAAGTGATTTGTATTTAGTGCCTGAAGAAGTGGGAGAACAAACCACATGCAAGTGTCGGTTAGGACTTTCTAGGCAGGGAAATAGCAGAGCAAAGGCCCTGAGTGGCGACATGCCTGGGGCTTTATAGTAACTCAGGGACCCCAGTGTGGGTGGGTGGGAGCAGAAAGAGAGAGAGAGAAGGAGAAAGCAGGCAGTGGAAGATGAGTGCAGTAGAGAACAGAGAGCTGGATCATGCAGGGACTTGGGAGTTACCCTAATGACTTTGGTTTTACTCCAAGTGACAAAGGAGTCGCTGGTGTGTTCTGAGCAGAGGGTAGTAAGGATCTCAACTAACATTTTAACAGAGTCACTCTCGCTGTCATGTTGAGCCGAGACTATAGGCTGACCAGTCAGGAGGCCTTCACAATAATCCAGTCAAGGAATGATGGTGACTTGGACCAGGGGAGGTAGCAATGAAGACTGTGAAAAGTGGTCAAATTCTGGGTCCATTTTGTAGGTCAAACCCATAAGATTTGCTGTATTTGCAATGTGAGACAAAGGAGAACAAAAAGACTCCAGCCCTAGAGGAGGAAACCAAGATGGTGGCATAGGTAAACACATAACTGGTGCCTCCACAACAATTTCAAAACTACAACTAAAAGACAAAACAGACATCATCCAGAACCACAGGAAGGCTGGCTGAGTGGAAATTCTACAACTAGCAGGAAAGAGGAAAGCACACTGAGACTCAAAGGAGCTGCATAAGGCAGAGGTACATGGAGAGAACTGGCAACTGAGTGTGTGGCTGTCTTTCTCAAGCCAGAGGGAGACAAAAGCTCCCAACTGCTCTGAACTCCAGTTCTGGGCAAGAGTCTGGGGACACAGACTCATACGAGGTGAAACTGGACTGTCAGGAAAGAGAAAAGCATACTGAGACTCAGAGGAACTGCGGAAGGCAGAGGTACTGAGGTGTGCATGCAGAGAGGGCAGGCAACTGAGTATGTGGCTGGCTTTCTCAAGTGGGATGGAGACAAAAGCTCCCTACTGCGCTGAACTCCAGCTCCGGGGAGACTCTAGGGACCCAGACTCATTCGGGAAGAAACTGAACTGTCTGGCAGCAGGTGGAACTTGAGGGTGGCTTTCTCTCAGAGGTGCTTGCAGCAATTACATGGGACACTGAGACACAGGTTCATCATAGGACAGGGCTGATGGGAAACCAATGCTGTCTGCTCTGCCCTGAGACTCCACCCCAATCAAGCTGAGCACAGAGGCTTTTGCAAGTCTTGTCTCATAAAGGTATGTCCAGCACAGAAGTTCTCCCAGCGTAGATATAGCTGATCCTAACAGCCAATTGGCCTGGAGGTCAATTTCTCCCAGTGATAGCAACAATCAAGGCTTAATACAACAAGACTGTATACACAGCCCACAAAGAGGTGCACCAAAAGTGTCCACATCAGATAACTAGGCCCTAAAGTACACCTAGCACCCAAAGCCCCTCTGTCAACTCAGGGAAGCATCCAAAATGCAGAGACAAAGAAACAGATCACAAATGAAAGAAATGGAGGAAAGCAAACAACTGGATATAGAGCTCAAAACCACACTTATAAGGTTTTTCAAGAATTTTCTAGAAAAGGCCGATAAATTTAGTGAGACCTTTGAGGATATGAAAAAGGACCAACTAGAAATTAAGCATACACTGACTAAAATAAAAAATATTATGCAGAGATCTAACAGCAGATTAAAGGATTGCAAGAATCAAGTCAAAGATCTGAAATGCAAAGAAGCAAAAAATACCCAACCAGAAAAACAAAAAGAAAAAGGAGTCCAAAAAATGTGAAGATAGTGTAAGGAGCCTCTGGGACAACTTCAAGCATACCAACATCAGAATTATGGGGGTGCCAAAAGAAGAGAGAGAGCAAGATACTGAAAACCTATTTGAAGAAATAATGATTGAAAACTTCCCCCACCTGGTGCAAGAAATAGACTTACAAGTCTAGGAAGTGCACAGAACCCCCAAACAAAAGGAACCAAAGAGGACCACACCAAAACACATCATAATTAAAATGACAAGAGCAAAAGACAAAGAGAGAATATTAAAAGCAGCAAGAGAAAAACAGTTAGTTACCAACAAGGGAGCACCCATACAACTGTCAGCTGATTTCTCAATAGAAACTATGCAGGCCAGAGAGGAATGCAAGAAATATTCAAAGTGATGAATAGCAAGAATCTACAACTAAGATTACTCTACCCAGCAAAGCTATCATTCAGAATTGAAGGTCAGATAAAGAGCTTCACAGATAAGAAAAAGCTAAAGGAGTTCATCAACACCAAACCAATATTATATGAAATGCTGAAAGGTACTCTTTAAGAAAAGGAAGAAGAAGAAAAAGGTAAAGATAAAAATTAGGAACAACAAATACATATCTATTAACAAGTGAATCTAAAAATCAAGTGAATAAAAAAATCTGATGAACAGAATAAACTGGTGAATATAATAGAATCAAGGGCATAGAATGAGAGTGGACTGACAATTCTCTGGGGGGAATGGGGTGTGGGGAGTGCAGGAAGAGACTGGACAAAAATCGTACACTTATGGATAAGGAAAGTGGGGGAGAGGTAAGGGCAGATGGTGGTGTGGGAACCGTGTGGAGGGAAGCTATGGGTGGGGGTAAAGAGGAACAACTGTAATAATCTGAACAATAAAGATTTATTTAAAAAATAAAATAAAATAATTTTTTTAAAAAAGAATTCAACTTTGAGACAAGAAGGCTGGCTCTTTGAAAGCTTGTATCAACCAGTCATTGGATGCAGATTGTCCTCAGGAAGGGGTGTGACTGGTGGACAAAGCAGCACTATTCAGCTCTTGAGGGCAATTCCTAGAGAGGACTTTCATCTGAGCACTGTCTTTGGAAGCACCTCCAGCTCCCAGCACCTGGGAGATTAAGTCCTTCAGTCCTGAAGAGGGACCTGGATAGAATAGGACATCATCATACATAATAAAAGTATTCTTTAAAAATATTTTTAATTGATTTTTTTGGAGAGAAAGGAAGGTAGAGGAGGAGAGAGAGAAACATTAATGTGAGAGTGAACATTAATCAGCTGCCTCCTACATGCCCTTTACTGGGGATCGAGCCAAAAACTAGGAATATGCCCTTACTGGGAACTGAACCAGCAACCTCTTGGTGCACAGGAGGGTGCCCAACAACTGAACCATACTAGCCAGGATAATATGAGTCTCTTTCATTGAAGTAGCAAGTGAGTCTTGAACAGAATAAATACAAACCCTGTACTTGTTCCAGCTTAGTACCCGAAGAGTCTCCCAAGTCACAGCACCAGAGGAGGAGCCTGGGCTAACCTGTGGTCTCCGAGTTAAAGAGATAGATGTGGGATTCTGAGGGCCACCACTGCTAGATGGCAGGCACAGTGCAGGAGAGGAGGTGCTCTGAGACAAACCACTCCAGAGAGCTCCACAGGACCGCTGCCTGTCTTCAGTGCTCATCAGCGCCTACAAAAGCCAAAGAAGGAATGACCCAAAAGGAGCTCAGGGAACCATCCAAGGAGATGACACCGGCTAGGAGTAGTTGGACTCCAATCAGAAAAGTCAAAAACCTTGCAATTTGTGGTGCACCAAGTAATCAGAAGGCTATTGCCTCAATGGTAGGGAAAAAAACAGGCATAGACTAAAGATTACTCGTGTCACACCGCACAAAGCTTGAAAATAACAAAAGCCTTAAAGGGATCAAACTGTTTCCATGTCATTTAACTATCCCAGAACAAAGCTCGAGAATATTTACAGGAATACTTAACAGTCAGCATTTAAGAAGGTAAAATATACAATGTCCAGCAACCCATCAAAACTTACCAGGCAAAGAAGCAGGAAACTATGACCCATGGGAAAAGAGGAAAATCAATCCATAGAAATACAGCCAGAAACAGCACAGACAAATGAATTAGTGGACAAGAACATTAGAAGTTATTGTCTGTATGTTCCATAAGTTTAAGAATGTAGAGAGGATGCCCTGGCTGGTGTTTCTCAGTGGTTAGAACTTAAATTGAACCTCTAGGGATGAAAACTACAATGTCTGGGATACAATTTCACTGGTTGGCGTGAACAGCAGATTAGACAACTCAGGAAATAAAAGATTCATGTGTGGCCTGCGTGGCTCTGTGGTTGACCTATGAACCAGGAGGTCACCATTTGACTCTCGGTCAGAGCACATGCCCAGGTTGCGGACTCCATCTCCAGGTGAGGCATGCAGCAGGCAGCCGATCAGTAAGTCTCTCTCATCATTGATGTTTCTATCTTTCTCTTTCTCTCTGAAATAAATTTTTCAAAAAGAAAGTTATAAAAATCCTGAACCACTGTGCACCTAACAATGGATCCTCAAAGTATATTAATATACTGCAAACTTAGCAGGCCTAAAGGAGAATTTGATGAGGATTGATGATTTCATGACGATAATGGGAGATTTTTATGTACAATATAAATTCAAAGTAAATACAAACTGGCACTGAGGTTTTACATCCCTATAGATTGAGACATTATTGAGACTCTTGTCATCTACTGCGAGCTCCTTGAGGGCAGGAATTGTGTCCTATCAGAATTGAATCATAAGAACCCTGACACATTCTACTAGTAGATTACAAAAAAAGTATTTGTTATTCTAATTTTAAACAAAGTTGCTAAATAATAATTAAGGCTACAGAGGACATAAATGCACAATTAGTAAGTTTTCTTTAATGGATATGCATAGAACTGTACCCCACTACAGAGCAAACACATTTAATTTAAAAACATATAAAATACCTATAAAAGTCAGCCATGTATTTACCATTAGACAACGAGAAATGTGCTACCAGTCTGCTGTACGACAGTGGAACTGTAACTTATGTTTCCTTGCTATGCAAGATACTTTGATAGTTCTTGCAAGTGTTCTGAACATTGTCTTGTTTTCTGAGAAGTGGAGGAGGGGGCCAATATTTCCCCCTTCCTTTTCTTTGTGCTGACATGCTAATATCACAATCAGAAAACAGCAGGTCCCAAGGGTGATTTAACAAACCTCACAGCCAGAGAATGTAAGGACTCAGACCAAATCTCTGAATTGATCTTCGCCTTTCTGGTAAGAGAGAGATAAGAATATTACAGTAATATTACACTATTTTAACTGCATAATAAACTGACCATCAATTCTCATTTTATATGTTGTTTCCATAAATTCCCCCACCAAAAAGCCCATTCAAGTGTTGTTGTAGTTAGCTATCTGGGTTGAATGACCTTATGTGATGATAGATAGGAGTTTGGCACCCAAAGTGGTCAATACAAAATAGACATATCTGTCTTATAGAATACTAGAGTCCCAGTGCATGAAATTCGTGCACTGGAGTGTGTGTGTGTGGGGGGGGGTGGGGGTTGTCTCTCAGATAGTTCTGCTCCCTCTCTCAGTCTCTACTCCTCAGAGTATGTCTGACTGATAGCTTAGGTCCGCTCTCCATGGGGAGAAGGCATAAGTCAACAGTTGGACATCCTTAGCGCTACTGCAGAGGCTGGAGAGGCTCTCACCACCGCCGCTGCACTCACCAGCCCTGAGCCCGGCTTCTGGTTGAGTGGTGTTCCCCCTGTGGGAGCGCACTGACCACCAGGGTGCAGCTTCTGTATTGAGCATCTGCCCTCTGGTGGTCAGTGTGCATTACAGAGACTGGTCATTCCACTGTTCAGTCAATTAGCATATTACCCTTTTATTATATAGGATAACCCAGTGCACAAATTCATGCATCTTGAAAGGAACTGTAGGCCGTGAGGCTGAAGTGGGCACAGGGGTGGGTCTCAGCTCATCCTTCGTACCCTCATCCTCTGGATCCTCTTGCCATGGCCCCTGGTCCCCTGTCTGTCAGCAGTCCTACTCTCACTGCTGCTGCTGTTCCCATGCTTAGGGCTGGCACCTGCAGCGGGTGTGAGTGGGGCTAGCACCATCAGTGGGTATGAGCATCAGCTGCTACCCAGATTGCCCCTCAGGAACAGGGGGAGGTGGAGAAGCTCTCAGGGGTGATCAGGGTTGGCAGCTACCGCTCACACCCACTGACGGTGCTGAGTGATCAGGATTGGCACCAGGCACTGATAGCAGGTGCGAGCGGGGCTGGCAGTGGTTGCGAGTGGGGCCATCGCCAGCAGCAGATGGAAGAGGCAGCTGCTGGCTTTGTTCACCCCTCAGGAGCAGGGGAGGTGGAGAAGCCCTGAGGGGCAATCAGGGCTGGCAGCTGCCACTTGCACCCACTGATGGTGCCAAGCAATTGAGACCAGTGCTGGGCACCGGCAGTGGGTACAAACAGTGACTCTGGCATCAGCAGTAGGTGTGAGCACCAGGCAGGACTGCAGCATATGGGAGAAAAGAATTTTCAGTAACCATCGGAGGCTCACCTCAATGACAGTGACTGGCACCCAGTCTTGGTCTGGAGCCCCCACTCACCTACTCCACCATCCTGCCACAGCTGATGCCTCCCATGTTTGTGCTCTGCCATCTGCTGCTGATACCCATGTTCTGCACACACTCCCTGGTGGTCAGTGCATGTCATAGCAACCAGTTATTTGTTTGTTCAGTTGTTCCACCATTTGGTCTATTTGCATATTAGGCTTTTACATATATAGACTAGAGGCCTGATGCATGAAATTTGTGCAAGAGTAGGCCTTCCTTCCCCCAGCTGCCGGCACCAGCTTCCCTCTGGCATCCAAGACCCAGGCTTCCCTCCAGCCGCCATCACACACCAAAGACCCAGGCTTCCCTTGCAGCCCTGGCTTCATCTGGAAGGATGTACAGTCTAATTAGCATATTATGCTTTTATTATTATAGATTGACTTTTTAAAAATACCTTTATTAAGATACAATTTACATACCATGCAATTCACCTATTTAAAATTCACATTTCAGCCCTGACGGAGTGGTTCAGTTAGTTGGGTGTCATCCTGTGCACTGAAGGGTTACTGGTTCAACTCCCAGCACATACCTTGGTTGTGGGTTTGATCTCTGGTTGGGGCACGGTATGAAAGGCAATCTCACATAGATCTATCTATCTATCTATCTATCTATCTATCTATCTATCTATCTATCTCTCACTCCCTCTCAGCATGTCGTCAGGTGAGGATTTTTTTTATAATGTTTTTGATATATTCACATTTTGAAATCATAAACACAATCAATTTTAGAATATTTTTATTACCCCAAAAGAAATTCTGTAATAATTAGCAGTCACTCCCCATTGCTCTCCAGTCCTAGGCAATCACTAATCTACTCTCTGTCTCTGTAGATTTGCTTATTCTGGACATTTCATATAAATAGAATCATACAGTATGTGGCTTCTTGTAACTGGCTTCTTTCACTTAAAACATTTTTAATGTTCATTAATGTTATAGCATGTATCAACACTTTTTTCCTTCCCTGCCCCCACCAAAAAAATGATCAGTACTGCACTCCTTTTTTTTAATAATTGATTTCAGAGAGGAAGGAAGAGGGAGAGAGCAGTAGAAACATCAATGATGAGAGAAAATCATTGATTGGCGGCCTCCTGCACATCCCCTTGGCCATTGTGTTCAAAACCCATTCATGTGCCTTTGACTGGAATCAAACCCAGGACCTTCAGTTATAGACCAATGCTGTAACCACTGAGCAACTAGATAGGGCTGTACTGCAATCCATTTTATTGCCAAACTACAGGCCAGATGGATCCTTTTTATTGCCAAACTAGAGGCCTTCATGCACCGGCAGGATCCCTCAGTCTGTCCTGCATCCTCTCGCAATCCAGGGCCCCTCAGGGGATGTCAGACTGCCAGTTTCAGCCCAATCCTCACAGGCCAGGGTGGAGGGATCCCACAAGTTTCAGGACCCTACTGGTGCATGAATCCATGCACCAGGCCTCTAATATACATATAAGATCTTTGATTAATCTCTTCCCACCTTCCCCTTCTCCCTTCCCTCTGAGACTGTTACATGTTTCCATGCCTGTGTGATGAGCATCTTTCCCCTGTTAGTCAATGTGCACTATAGCTACTGGTCAAAAGGTCAAAAGATCATTTAGGGTTTTATATATATAGATAATGTATAGATAGTACCACATGTTATTCATCCATTGATCAGATGATAGACATTTGTGTTGCTTCTGCTTTTCAGCTATTATAACTAACTAGAGGCCCAGTGCATGAAATTCTTGCACAGGGGTATGTGTCCCTCAGCCCAGCCTACAACCTCTCCAATCTGGGACCTCTTGAGGGATGCTCAACTGCCCCTTTAGGTCCGATCCCAGGGGGTTAGGCCTAAACGGGCATTTGGACATACCTCTCACAATCCAGGATTGCTGGCTCCCAACCCCTTGCCTGCCTGCCTGCCTAATCATCCCTGAACACTCCCCTGCCAGCCTGATCGATGCCTAACTGCTCCCCTGCCAGCCTGATTGACACCTAACTGTTCCCCTGCCGGTGTGGTCACCCTTAACTATCCTCCTCTGCAGGCCTGGTTGCCCCTAACTGCCCTGCCCTGCTGGCCCAGTCACCCCTAACTGCCCTCCCTTGCCAGCCTGGTCACCCCTAACTCCTCCCTTGCTGGCCCGATTGCCCCTAACTGCCCTCCCCTGCTGACTTGGCCACCCTTAAATGCCCTCCCCTGCTGGCCTAGTCACCCCTAACAGACCTCCCCTGTAGGCCTGATTGCTTACAACTGCCCTCCCCTGATGACTATCTTGTGGCAGCCATCTTGTGTCCATATGGGGGCAGCCATCTTTTACCACATGGGGGCTGCCATCTTGTGTGTTAGAGTGACAGTCAATTTACCCCTTTATTATATAGGATGTTATGAACAATCTTGTACAAGTTTTTGTGGGGACATATATTTGCATTTCTCTTGGGTATATACCCGGTAGTAGTATTGCTAGGCTGAATGCTAACTCTATGAGGAACTACCAGACCATTTTCCAAAATAGCTGCAACATTTTACATTCCACCAGGACTGTATAAGAATCACAATTCCACTGCCTGCCTGTTTACAATTGTCATTGTCTGTCTTTTTTATTATAACCATCTTAGTAGGTGTAAAGTGTTATCTGATTGTGGTCCAAATATTACTTTACTGAGGTTTATTTCTGATTTGGTGTTCTGCAATATAAATAAATGTTTTTAGTCACTTTGCTATCCTACTAATTTTTATTAATTTTGTTTACTCATAAAAATAATAAGGTTTGATATATAAAAAGTGCTTAGTTATCTATTATTAAGTAACAAACCACCCCATAACTTAAAGGTTTAACATAACAACCATTTTATTATCTTCCACAATTCTGTAGGTGGACTAGGCTCAGTGGGGTGGTTCTTCTGCTCTTTGTGATATCAGCTGGGGCTGCAGTCCCCTGTGAGCTCAACTGCACAGGAACATCCAAGAGAGCTCACCTACATGTCTGGCACCTTCTCAGAGATGGCTGGAAGACTGGGATGCTTGGGCAGCTGGGACTCTCTCTCTCTCTCCACAGTCTCATGGCCTCTCTCTCTCTCTCTCCAGCATTGTAGTTGAACTTCATACATGGAGCACCAAGACCTCAAAAGTGTAAAAGTGGAAGCTTTGAGACTTTTCTAAAGCTTAAGCTGGAACTGACATGAATGGTATCACTTCTACCACATTCTTTTGGTTAAAGTCTTTCTGGATCAGTCTCAATTTGCATGAAGGAATCACACATAAGGGCATGAATCCTGGGAGGCCTGGGCCCTTGGGGACCATACTTTGAGACTAGCTACACAATAGGGATAGTTTAGCCCTGGAAAGATGGTTAGTTGGAGCATTGTTCCATACACCAAAAGGCAAAAGGTTGTTGGTTTGATTCCCAGTCTGTGCACATACCCAGTTTGGGGTTCGATCCCCCATTGGGGCAGCTGATAGGTTTCTCTCTCTCCCTCTCTCTCTCTCTCTCTCTCTCTCTCTCTCTCTTCCTTCTTCTCTCTAAAATCAATAAAAACATATTTTCCAGTGATGATTTAAAAAAAGAGAAGAGTTTACTCAGACAATAATAATAAATTTTCTAATTTACTAACATATCTGGTAAGTGCTTTCCATTTTTAAGGCTTCTATCGTTCAAGACTTTTGAGAAGCAGGAAAAACTTAAGCTCACAAGAAGCCATCAATACTCTAAGTAAACATCCTCCCTCTCTTCCATATTTCTTGTTCTCTAAAAACAAAAAGAATCATTCTTACAAAAGACGCTAAAAAAAAAAAGTTGGCAAATAAAGATTTTGCTGTATATGGAAATTGTCAGGCCGTTCTCATCTTCAAAGCACGCCTCCTTCTAATGCTTCCGGAAGATCACCTTGTCCACCACGAGGTCTTAGGTTATTTCTTGATGTGTTTGCTTGTATTTGCCAACACAGGCCACTTTCCCCCAGCTGCTCGGTTCTGAAGAGGGAGAGCAGTAGAAGTGTCCATGATGAAGAACTTCAGTCCTGAACAGCACATCTGAAGATGTTCTGCATTTTACAGCAGTTGAATGCATCTTGCCAGCATCCAGTCCTAAGGTCAATCGGAGCTTGATATTTTTAAAGCACTTACTAAGATCAACAATAGAGCCAACCTCTGGCAGGGCAGGCACTCCCACCTCCAGAGGGGTTCAGACAGAACTGGGTCACCTATCAAGGGGTGCTGCTATAACGATTTGGGTAAATTGGAAAAGCCCTAGCAAATTCTAGATCTTATTCTTTCAGACCTGTAAAATGTAGACAAAGCATTGCCTACTAATGAGATGCTCAGGTTCTGAAGTTGCACAGACCTGAGTCACAAAGTGACTTCACCACTTACCAGTTATATCACCTTGGACAGGTTATGTGAACTCTGTCAGCCTGTTTCCTCATCTGCACCCACAGGGATAACAATATATTACCTTCATTTAAAGTATGGGCTCTGCAGCTGAACTAGAAGGCGTGCAGAAGCTCCATTCTTGAAGCCAGCATTCTTCAAGTAGGGACCGTGGACTTCTCTGAGAATCTAAGGAGAGATTTGGATCCTCCACATTCCCCAATCCATGTAAGTATAATGACAATGTTGCTACAAGTTATGGGGTCCACAGATTCCCAGTTGCCCACCCAGGATCCTCCTGGGACAGTGTTTGGCAAACTCATTAGTCAACAGAACTAAATATCAACAGTACAATGATTGAAATTTCTTTTGAGAGCCGAAAACTGACTTCTGCTCATGGGCCACGAAGTTTCAATCACACTGTACGTGCACGCCCGCACGTGGCGTTTTGTAGAAGAGCCACACTCAAGGGGCCAAAAAGCCGCATGTGGCTCTCGAGCTGTAGTTTGCCGACAACTCTCCTAGGAGGTTACAAACCCTGGCTCTAAACTGAATACAACAACAATGAGCCCACAAAGAAAAGTCAGTGACCTCCCTCTCATAAAAATCCTAGCAACTCTGAAGGCAGACACACCCTTTGTGTATGGAGATCCTCAGCCCATCCCTGAGGTCCGGAAGTGTAAGCTGAAAGTGAGCTGGATCTACAGGAACTTTCCATAGTTTGTGGTTTTAAGAAATACCTTGGGGGGGAACGAAACTGAACAAGCAACCTATGATCCTCTTACCTTATAAACATTTTATTCACCTTCTATACTCAAAAATTTTTATTTTTTGTTTTGGAATTCTCTGAGGAAAATCTAATTTTATTTTTTCCCAGAATTTTTCCTCCATCTTCACTCCCTGTTCTCCCATTTAGAGACTAGAGAACATGAATAAATGAGAACACTGACCTTGACAGCCAAGCCTGTCACTGAAGAGGAGGAAGGAACTTTGCCTGTTTGGGGTGTCTCGTGAAGCCTTGCCCTGGAGAATTCCCGAGGGCTCGCACACCCTCTGAGCATGTATCTGCTGGTGTAGCAGCTGGAAGCTGAGTGCCCTGGTTAAAAAGGCTGGTCCTCCCGTCCATCAGGAATGTCAGGTTAAACCACCCAGGACCAGAGCTACCCTCCAGGTCGAGACCCTCTGAGAGGTGGGTCTCTTTGTGGATGAAGAAACATTATGGTATCTTTTGAGCATGTTATTATTATTAATTATCTCTTTTTGCCAGGAATCAAGTGGATAACATCTCTTGTGCTTAAGTAAGGAATTTTTGTTTGTTTGCTTATTTGTTTTTGTCCCTCAGCTTGTGGTACATGTTACCTCTTAGGTTGTCTTGAGCCAGAGCTTAATTTTTTAATAATTCAGTAATGAATCTTGTTTAATCTGTTTAATCCTCTTGCCTAACTCTCTTTTACATTAAGGGATTAAACCAGAACATAAGGCGAGGCCAAACGACCCCACGGCAGATCAACGAGAAGCAAGGTCCCAGAAGTGAGTGAAGCACACAAGTCTAAACTGAGAAACAAATCATCTCAGTCTCAGTCTATTTAACTTCCCCTTTCATGGCACCAAAATTCGTCTTAAAAGGTTTGCAAATGCTCTTCACTGCTGCACCTTCCATAAAATATTCTCCAGTAAAGCTGATGGTACGCACTCACTGTCACAGGCTGTTTGCTTTGAGCTGTTTCTCTAATAGTGGGGATGGGCCCCACTGAGTCATCACCCTCTTGCCCAGTCCCCTGAGAACCCGCAAGAGTCGTTTACTTGGGAATCACCAGGTTAGCAGTACGGGGGCTGTGGCTGTGGAGTGAGGCCGGGGCAGCTTGCCTTTGGGGCCCATGGCAGTATTTGGTTGAGGAGTCTGCAAGGAGAGCCTGGGTTCCAGAGTGGTTGGATGGAGCCTGATCAGATCAACTTATTCTACTCAACCTAGTCACGTTCCTAGGGCTCTGGACTGCCCTCACCTACATCCTGTTTCTGCCCAAGCTGGTGAAGTGTATCTTGATGGAGGGGGACGGTGGGGCAAGGGCAGCTCAGGCTGGACCTGTGCTTTGCTTCTTGGGAATCAAATCTGGAAAAGTCTCCCTTTCCCCCACCACATTCTTACAATCGCCAGCCTGTATGTGAAAGAATAAAGCAGGAGCTTCCTATATGCCATGATTTGGGAGTGCCAAATGAAGCACCCCTCCCTGAGGAGACCTGCCACGTGGTTTAACACCCATACAGGACATCCACCTTTGAGTTAAGGCATTAAAGGAGCTGTGACAAAGCAAATGAGGTTTGGGTGGCCTCACATATAAACCTCTCCTCTGCTATTAACACATGATCAGATTAGTTGATCAGATTTGACCATTGGGACCTGTGAACTTTGAAAATAGCACCCTAGACTGTGTGTGTGTGTGTGTGTGTGTGTGTGTGTGTGTGTGTGTGTGTTAATCCTCACCTGAGGGTATTTTTTCCATTGATTTTTGGACAGAGTAGGAGGGAGGGGGAGAGACAGAGAGAAACATCGATGTGAGAGATACACATCAATTGGTTGCCTCCCTCAAGCACTCTGACCAGGGCCAGGAATGGAGCCTGCAACTGAGGTACATGCCCTTGATTGGAATTCAACCTGGACCCTTCAGTCCTCTGGCTGACATTCCAAGTCTGAGCCAAACTGGCTAGGGCTACTTTTTTTTTTTTTTAATCCTCACCTAAGGTTATGTTTTTATTGATCTTTAGAGAGAGGAGGAGGGACAGGAAGTGAGAAACATTGATGGGAAAGAGAAACCTAGATTGGTTGCCTCCCATAGGAGCCCTGACTGGTGCTCAAACCCACAACCTAAATATGTGCCCTGAACGGGAATCAAACCCACAACTCTTTGGCGTAAGGGACGATGTGCCAACCAACTTAACCACCCAGCCAGGCCTGCGCTGGTTACTTTTACTGGTTACTTTTGAGCCCTGACTGGGGCCCAAATTGTCAACTTCGGATTCTTGCATAATCCTGCCAATGATAATTCCAGCCGTCACATTGAAACTGTGTATAAAGTAACAAAGTAAGATGCGCTTTGCAGCCCACATTCTTCAGCTCAGAAGCGACATTCTTTGTATTGTAAGAAAGCAAAAGCCAAACCAACATTGGGGGGAGATGTGTAAACACTGTCACCTCTCCATGATCCAAACCAGGAGAGGAAAGTGAGAAAGATTTTTAAAAATTCAGAGTAGCAGATGACCCAGTAGAAGTTCATGCCCACTCGCCACCTTCCCCCTACAGCAGGCCTGGCTTTCTGAGCTCACTTTTGCTTGAGTCAATGGTGGCAGCCTGGTCTCGGGGATGCAGGTGTGTTCTGTTCTCTTTCTCCAGCCATGTGGGGATGTCAAAAAGGACGGCTCTGGCCCAGCAGGAGTGGAGCAGAGCATTTTGGAGGATAAGTTCAGAATAGGAGAGTATTAGTAAGACTATTTGACTTCACAACTGTATCACATCCTCCGATCTAGCTTTGTCATGAAGCCAACATTTTAATCTCCAAAAATAATTTTTAAAAATAAAATTAAAATAATAGCTAATAAGAATCTGAATGGAAGGAGAGACATACTCTCCGGGTTGCCCCATGCTGTATCTAGAGTGACTTTCAGTTCCATTTACTGCCAGGACTCAGGGCTTGAGGGAGAGTTTGTTTCTGACTCAGCCTTTACTGACAGCCCCACGGGGCTCTGAGATCGTGTGTGTGTGTGTGTGTGTGTGTGTGTGTGTGTACATGGGCTGGGTCCACCAGTTTTTCAAGGAAGAGTGCCCTCCACACCTCCCAGAACAGGGAATATGTGAAGTCTTGACCACTATGAAACCAATGCTTTTGTACTGGGTACCAAGAAGAACACAGAGGTTACAAAAATGAAAGAAAATCCATGAATTGTTTGGATGATCCCGTAAACAAGTCATGGCAATGGCCATCCCACGATATGCTAGAACAGAGGTACTTACAGAGATTGTGGGCAATAGATGAGGAAATGGGAAGGAAAAGCTTCAAAGAAAATATATATAATTTTTGGCTGCAAGTAATAGAATATGTGATTACAGTGGCCTATGAAGTAAAGATGTTTATTATTTCATCCTATCTAATAAAAGAGTAATATGCAAATTGACCATCACTCCAACATACAAGATGGCTGCCCCATGTGGTCAAAGATGGCCGCCACAAGATGGCCAGCAGGGGTGGGCAGATAGGAGGGACCAGGCTGCAAGGGAGGACAGTTGAGGGTGATCAAGCCTGCAGGGGAGGGCAGTTAGAGGTGACCAGACCTGCAGGGGAGAGTAGTTAGGGGAAATCAGGCTGGCAGGGGAGTGGTTAGGGGGTGCTCAGACTGGCATGCAGAAGTGGTTAGGGGCAATCAGGAAGGCAGGCAGGTGAGCAGTTGGGAGCCAGCAGTCCTGGATTATGAGAGGGGTCTCAGATTGGAGAAGGTACAGGCTGGGCTGAGGTACACCCGGAATTTTGTGCACTGGGCCTCTAGTATAACAAGAAGTATGAAGGCAGGAAATACAGGTTTGGTCTGGTTGCCATTAACAACCACGCTCTTGCCTGGCTGGTTTGGCTCAGTGGATAGAGGCCCATGAAGTGACCTGCAGACTGAAGGGTCCCAGGTTCGATTCCAGCCAAGGGCACATGCCTGGGGTTGTGGGTTCTATCCCCAGTAGGGGGCATGCACAGGCAGTCGATCAATGATTCTCTCTCATCATTGATGTTTCTATCTCTTTATCCCTCTCTCTTTCTCTCTGAAATCAATAAAGAAATATATTTTGATTGCGAATCCAAGATGGCGGCATAGGTAAACATCTACACTGCTGCCTCGCACAACAATTTCAAAACTACAACTAAAAGACAGAACGGACATCATCCAGAACCACAGGAAAGCTGGCTGAGTGGAAGTTCTACAACTAGAGGGAAAGAGAGGGGCTCACAGAAATCCAGAGGAGCTGCAAAAAGCTGAGGTATGGAGACGTGCGCGCTGAGAGAGCGGGTGCCCGAGTGCCTGGCTGGCTTTCCCTGGCGGGAGGGAATCAGAGACCCCCAACAGCATTGAACCCCTTATCTTACGACACTAAACCCCAGATCCAGCCGAAACTCACACGGGGGGAGTTTGGACTGTGAAAAGGGAGAAGTGCCGGATATATAGGGGAGTCGCAAAAGATCAGAGGCTGGTGGAGCACAAAGCACTGCCCGCAGGACAGATTGCTGATTGTGCCGCTGGCTTTCGTGAGAGGGCGGGAGACAGACCCTCCCAACTGTGCCACTTCTGACTCCACTAAGCCCGTTTCGGGTGAAACCCTGGGGACCTAGACTTGTGTGGTCCTGGTGCTCAGCAAAGCCGGAAAGGCAGCGGTTAGAGGCACTGCGGGCGCACGGCGCACAAGGACCGCTCCAGAGATTATCCAGTCACGTGAGACTCAGGGGCCGTGGAGGGCGGGGCCGACTGGAAGGCATGGCGGTCCCTTAAGCCCTGAGACTCCACCCATCCCAAGCTCAACAGAGGCTTCTGCAGCTTTGCACGTCTGGTATCATAAAGCTGAATTCAACATAGAAGTTTCCCCAGCATAGTGAAAATGCTGAGACAAGGGAAGGGATTACAAACAAAAGAAATGGAGGAAAAAAAACGATTGGATATAGAGTTCAAAACCACACTTATAAGGTTTTTCAAGAATATGCTAGAAAAGTTGGATAAATTTAGTGAGACCCAAGAGGAGATGAAAAAGATCCAACTAAAGATGAAAAAGGACCAACTAGAAATTAAACATACACTGTCTGAAATAAAAACTATTATACAGAGTCTTAACAGCAGACTAGAGAAAGGCAAGAATCAAGTAAAAAATTTGAAATATAAAGAAGCAGAAAACATTCAACTGGAAAAGCAAGAAGAGAAAAGAACCCAAAAATGTGAAGATAATGTAAGGAGCCTCTGGGACAGCTTCAAGCGTACCAACATCAGAATTGTGGGGGTGCCAGAAGAAGAGAGAGAGCAAGATACTGAAAACCTATTTAAAGAAATAATGACTGAAAACTTCCCACATCTGATAAAAGAAATAGACTTACAAGTCCAGGAAGCACACAGAACTCCAAATAAAAGGAATCCAAAGAGGACCACACCAAGACACATCATAATTAAAATACCAAGAGCAAAAGACAAAGAGAGAATATTAAAAGCAGTAAGAGAAAAACAGTTCATTACCTACAAGGGAGCTCCCATACGACTGTCAGCTGATTTCTCAACAGAAATGATGCAGGCCAGACGGGAGTGGCAAGAAATATTCAACGTGATGAATAGCAAGAACCTACAACCAAGAATAATCTATCCAGCAAAGCTATCATTCAGAATTGAAGGGCAGATAAAGAGCTTCACAGAGAAGAGAAAGCTAAAGGAGTTCATCAACTCCAAACCAGTATTATATGAAATGCTGAGAGGTACTCTTTTAGAAGAGGAAGAAGAAAAAGGTAAAAGCCAAAAAAATTATGAACAACAAATACATATCTATCAACAAGTGAATCTAAAAATTAAGTGAATTAAAAATTTGATCAACAGAATAAACTGGTGAATATAATAGAATCAGGAGCACAGAAAGGGAGTAGACTGATAATTCTCAGGAAGACAAAAATCATAAAGCATCAAACAGTCTGTGACATTACAGCAGAAAGATTAAAGTTAGGTGAGGTAGATAAGTGATCAATCAAAGGACTTGTATGCATGCATATAAGCATAACCAATGATCACAGACACTGGGGGGTCGG
>JAAGEH010000470.1:1167320-1258254 GCA_011751065.1 Lasiurus cinereus | reverse complement strand
ATATTTTTTTTTTTTTTAACAACAACAACAAAATACAGGCTCCTGCCTGACTGGGTAGCTAGGTTGATCAGAGGGTACAGATCCAACTCCAAGTCAGGATACATACCTCGGTTGCAGGTTTGGTTTGGAGTCAGGACATGTCCAGGAGGCAAATCAGTTAATATATCACTCTCTCTTTCTCTCTCTCTAAAAATCAATAAAAAACATATCCTTGGGTAGGATTTTTTTAAAAAGAACCAGACTCCTCTCATCCTTGACATGGGGAGAGAAGCCTCCATTTTACTTTAAATCTTCTCCATTGTGGATTTATTGTGAACAAGGCCCAGTGCACAAATTTCATGCACTGGTAGGGTCGATAGCAGCTGCTGGCTGCCAGCCGGGGTCTCCTTCCCTTCCTCCGGCTGCCCCGTACTCTGGACGAACCCCTGGTCAAGGGGACAGTTTGCATACTACACTTTTATTCTTTAGGGTACCCCACTTTTATATTCATCATTTCTGATCTATCAGTCCTGGATTTCTCTAGTGAATAAAATATATTACTTTTTTAATTTTAATAACTCACTCAGGCCAAAAACATTTCCTTTATTTATGCCACATGTGTGAAGTGATACCTTTCAGTTCTGCAGTGGTGACTATGTACCCTGATTGTCTCCAGTGTTGGTGATTAAGCCTGTAATAACTTCTCTCTCTTTCTAATAAAAATGCCAAACTAGATCAACTTCATTTGTATTTGAAGCGTTTTAGAAAGAAGCAGCAAGGTTGCGGTTTTAGAAACTGCATTTATTTGTTTGGTTACACAAGAGTAATACATGTGCATCTTAGAAGCTCTGGGCAATAAAGAAGTCTGTACGAGCTGAAGGTGTGAAGAGAGACAAGTGGGCCTCCTGGAGTTGTGCAGTACACAGCCTAGGAGACTGTAGGTGGCAACCTTATTCTGAACACAGAGCGAGAGATGAAAAGATACCCCACGATTCTACCCCTCAGCAACAACATTAACATTTTGCTAAGTTTCCTTCCAGTCTTTCTCCGAGGTATATTGTACAGTATTTTTAAGTGATGTTATAATGTATACATGCTTTAAACCTCTTTTACTTAATAATGAATTATGAACAATGAAAATATTTCATTACATATCCTTGAAAACATCATTCTCAATGGCAATATATTCTATATTTCATTCAACAAATTCTTATATAATGTATTTTAAATATATTTTTATTGATTTTAGAGAGAGGAAGAGAAAGGGATAGCAAGATGAAACATCAATGAGAGAAAGATTGATTGGCTGCTTCCTGCACTTCCCCTTTTGGGGATCAAGCCCACAACCCAGATAAGTGCCCTGAATGGGTATCTAACTGTTACCTCCTGGTTCATGTGCCCAAGCTCAATAACTGAGCCAGAGAGGCCACTTATGTAGTATTTTTTATGTGCCAGTATCAATCCTAAAGTCAAACTGTGTCATCCTGCACAGATATTCCTTTTTGCTTCTCCAGATACCTCTGCCTTCCTCTACCCTGCCCTTTGCCCTGGAATACTCACCTTTTTAGACTCCTCCAATAAGCTTCTGTGCCTTCACTTCTCCTGGGTTTGGCCACTGATGAGGTGTGGTAGATTGGACTATCATTTCTGACTGTATGCTCCCCTCTCTCCCTGTCTTAGGATTTGCCATGGGAGTTTGCCTTTTATGAGAGTGTATGTACTATAAATATCTCTACTTTATTTAGTTTTTGCTCAGTCACGTGACATGTTTTGGCCAATGGAATGCTTGCAGACTTGGCATGAATAGAGGCCTGAAATGGACTTGCCTGGTTGATTCGGCCTCTTGGCTGGTGGTAACAAAATAAGAGGCCCATGAAGTGACCTGAACCCAACCAATAAAAACCTGAAGCAGAGCCACCCCCGTCAAATGGGGAGTGAGAAAAACCAAATGTTCACAGGTGGTAGCTACTGAGATTTGAGATGGGTTGCATGCACCATCATCATGACAGTGGGAGGCTAATTACAGGTGTTCAGAAGGACCTGGAGAGTGAGGTCAAGATGTTTATGAAGGGCCGCTGGGCTCTCATCAAAGGGCACAGCTTCTGATAACTGCCCAACTTCTCCCTAAGACTTCCTGCTGTTACTAACCCAGAGTACTGCGCTCCCCTTGGTGATTTCCCCTCACCCTGCTCACACCTTTGGAAAAAGATATATAACAGCCTACCATACTAATTAAAGCCTTTAGGGAAGGGGGAAGGTGAAGGGATCATGGGAATGTAAAGTACAGCATAGAGAATATAGTCAATAATCCTATAAAATAAAGATATAATATGCAAATATCCTTCTACCATGAAGTGTAAAGACCAGATCATGGATCAGCAGGAGGGTGGAGCAGCGAGCTGCAAGTGAGCAGCAGAGAACTACAGGAGGGGGCAAGGCAGCAAGCTATGAGGGGGGGTGGTAGTGTGGAAGGAGCTACAAGAGGACAGGGCAATGGGTGGAGAGCTACAGGAGGGCCAGGAGGGTGGCAGCGAGCTACTGGCTACAAGCGGATGGTGGAGAGATATAGGAGGGGACAGCACAGCAAGCAATGAGGAGGGGTGGGGAGATGGGGGAAGCTACAGGAGAGCAGGGCAGTGGGCAGAGAGCTACTGAAGCTTGGCAGCGAGCTACTGGCACACAGATTTGTGCGCAGGGCTACTAGTACTGTTATAACTATACTAGAGACCTGGTGCATGAATTCATGCTTGGATGGAGTCCCCAGGGGGTCAGTGGGAGGGCCTGTCCCACTTACATTTGGCCCGTTGTTGGGAGCCATCTGGCAGCCGCTTTTATATCATTTCTTCCTTGTGGAGCATCTAGGGAGGGGAAGCAGACATAGTGCCCAAGGCTAACTTCCAGGAGGCTGGCAGCACTGTCAGGATCATGCCGGCAGCACCTGTCCATTGGTGCCTGGCCCATTCTCCAGAGATTGGACCTACAGTACTACCTAGGGAGTGAATGATTGCCACCAGTATGGGTTGGTCAACTGAGCAATGCTCCCCTGTGGGAGTGCACTGACCACCAGGGGGCAGATCCTGCATTGAGTGTCTACCCTCTGGTGATCAGTGCACATCATAGCGACCAGTCAACAGGTCAATCAGTTGTTTGGTCACTTAGGCTTTTATATATATAGATATGATGCCAGGTGGGTACTGGAAGTATGATTGTCTAACCATTATGCTATACAGCTGAAACACATATAAATAATATTGAATGCAAATTGTACTTGAAAAATTAAATAAATAAAGTAATTTGCCTTTGCAAAAAAAGGGGGGGCTTTATTAAACTCTCCTCAAAATACCCAATTTGAGTGTGCCACCTGTTTCCTGCATGGATTCTATCTTAGAAATTCTCATAACCATTCTATGATGTAGGTACTATTGTTATCCCCATTTTACTAATGAGGAAATTGAAGTTTAGAGAGGTCAAATACCTTGTACAGGTCACACAACAAGTAAGTGGCAGAGCTGAGATTTGAATCCAGGCAGGCTGGACTCAGGCTGACTTCACAATGCTGGCCTGTCATAATTTATCTAGCTCCCTATAGTTAGATATTTAGATAGTGCTTACACATTATTTATAGGATGTTTGTTTTGTTTCTATTATAAATAATGCTGTGATGGGGAATCTCTGAATAAATATTTGCTTATATTCAGGGTTAAGAACATTTCTAAAAGTAAAATTGTTGGATTAAAGAGTATGAACTTCTCTGTTCCCTAACCCTTTTTATTTTAAAATTGTTTCCTTTTGACTATTAACATGATCAGATTCAATAAATAAAATTCAAGCATTACAGAAATATATATCATAAAACATGAACATCCCTGTAATTCTATATCTTCAAAACACCAGCATCTAAGTGCTCTTTAATAACAATTAATAGTGTTTGTTTTTCTTATAAGAAAATCATTTAACATGCACTGTAAAAAAGCAAACAAATGAAAAATAAAAAAAAATCATTTGTAATGCACAAGTTATGTTGTGTTTGTGTGTGTGTGTGTGTGTGTGTGTGTGTGTAAACATAAAATCATACTCTAAACACAGCCTGGTAACATGCTTTCTTCATTTAACAATATACATGGTCATGAATATTTTTCATGTCATTAAACATTTTTCTACAAAACTAACTGAATGGTATGTATCCTATATAATAAAAGCCTAATATACTAAGTGTCCATTCATTAGGTCGGCCATTCAACCAAAGCGTAATATGCTAATAATAATTAATAGTAATTATTTATTGTTCTTATTTGAAAATCAACTAGGTTAGCTTGCTGCTGGGGTCTAGCTGATTGGGACTGAGAGAGATGTGCCTGACATGCCCTGGAGCCCTCCTGTGGTCGCTCCCCAGCTGACCAACCTCCTGCATCCCTCCCCAGCCTTGATTGTGCCCTTTTGCAATTCGGGCTGAGGGATTTATTAACTAATTTGGGGAAAATCATCTTTGCAATATTAACTTGTTCCATTTAGGATTATGGTATGTTGTGCACTGGGCCTCTAGTATTTCTATAACTGCCTCGAATTTTACCAAAGCAATAAATATACTATCGGTTATGCAACCAACTCTGGAGAACTAGACATTTAAGTTATTCCTTCCTTTTAATTCCAATAAATAAAATTCCCATGCACATAATTATCAGAGGATATTGGCATATATTTCTGATTATTACTTTAAAATGTATGGAAATGTGAAATTGCTGGATCAAAATGAATGCACATTGATAAGGCTTTTGATTCTTATTACCATAGACCTTATAGAAAGACTGCTGATTTATTCTCCCATCAGCAAAGGTTATTATTGTTTAATTTAATTTTTTAAAAAAAGAAGGGCATATCTTTTTAGTTTGTATTTATTTTCATTTGCTTACTAAGGAGATAGAACTTTTAATAATTTTGTTGTCAATTTTACTTCCATAGTAATTTGTGTACTTTGCCATTTTTGTATTAGTAGTATACTGGTCTTTTTTAAATGCTTTGTAAGAACTCTTTTAAATCATCACATATGCAGTAAAAGTTTTTCCCACATTGTCATTTCTATTGTACATTTTTTAAATGTATTTCCCCTGTAATCAAATTTAATATGTTTTTACCCTTTTGGTAACTGCCCTTTATGTTATATTTAGAAAGGTTTTCTTCACCCAAAGATTACATAAACACTTACTGGTTCTTCTGATTCTTTGGAATCTTTATTTTTTAACCTTAAATGTTGTAAGCCATCTGAAATTTATGTTGATATTTTGGGAGAGCTTCGGGCCTAAATTTATTTGCATTCAAATAATATCTACTTCCCCAACATCCTTATTCCATATATCATTATTCTCCAGGTGGCCTGAGCCACCATTGTCCTACACCAAATTTCTTATATGCTTGGGGTTTGCTTTCTGGGCTTTTTATTTTGTTGCATTGATTAATCAATTCCATTCCAATACCTCAGTGTTTAAAGTACTGTGATTTAACAATTTTTAATACCTTGTAGTATCTTCATAATTGTTCTTTTTCAAAAAATTTTTGAATTTTTCTTCAGTAGGTATTCTAGAAAAATCAAGTTTAGAATCACTTTGTCACAATCAAAGAAAAATGTTGTTGGGATGGTTGTTAAAACTGCATTCAATTTATTAATTAATTTGGGGAAAATCATCTTTGCAATATTAACTTGTTCCATTTAGGATTATGATATTCCATGTTCCATATAGGTAAGCCCTTTGGATCTCAAAGTACAATTTATGTTTTTCTTTACAAAACTCTTGTGGATTTATTTTAAATCATGGAAGACATGTCTTGAAGTTCCCTGGTGGATATTTTCAAATTCCAGGGGAACCCCAATTAGGAGTCAAAGACCTCGCTCACTGCTTTAGTTCATCACTTAGTACCTGGAAACGTTCACAAAACTCATCCCAGCCTCAATTTTCTCAGCTGGACTAATAACCCTGTATTTTCCTTTTTTTCAAAGTTTGCCTAAGGATCACACAAGCACCCATACAGGGGTTGTTTTTTGTCAATATATAGCTAAAAATGGGAATGTGCCCATAGGGGTTTTACCATATAAAGCAATCTAACCAACCAAGAAATAACTAGTGAGAACTCATAAAGTTCCCAACAATCTTGCCAGGAGTCTGTGGTTTTTCCAGATGTGGTGCCTTCAGGGCTAAAACCAAGAAAGTCCCAGACAAACCAAGATGCATTGGCTCCCCTAGCTGTCAGGCACCCCTTTCAAACTTGAAATTGCTATAACTTCAGAATTCTGTACAGAAAAGACAACACACCCATGTTAAAATGGGTGTTTCCAGTCTAATAGTGGAGACACAGTGGATGCTTATGAAATGATGAAGGAATGTGTTTGAACTCTCAAAAGGGGAACACTGGTTTGAACCACAGACACTTGTGGAGGTGCTTAAACTAGACATAGAAACCAGGAGCATTCGAATAGGATGGGATTCCAGATGGGGGCTGAGCCGGAGGTAAGATTCAGAGTGTTGTTTCAAGTGTTGTTGGCCCCCAGCCTGGCTCCAGGGAGGTACTCAATGAATACAGATTCAGTTGAATTCAACACACTTGGTAACAAAGAACTGGGATTTGCATAGAGCATATATTTTGTGTTGTACACTCTGAAGTTCCCAAGAGTAAACCATTAGAAATGCAGAAAACCACCTAAGAGTCTGCCCCTAAAACATTAAATGAACCACCATCAAAATTAAAAGGAAATACACTGTATGAGAGAACATATTTGCCAATGATACATCTGAGAAGGGGTACTCTCCAAAATATACAAAGTACTCATACAATTCAACAAAAGGAAGACAAACAATCCAGGGGACCTGAACAGTCACTTCTCCAAAGAGGACATACAAATGGCCAAGATACATATGAAAAATGCTCAAAGTCACTAATCATCAGATAAATGCAAATAAAAACCACAATGCAATATCACCTCACACCTGTCAGAATGGCTACCATCAATAAACCAACAAACAAGTGCTGGCCTGAATGTGGAGAATAGGAAACACCAATTCACTACTAGTAGGAATGCAGACTGGTGTAGCCACTATGGAAAACAGTATGAAGTTTTCTCAAAAAATTAAAAATGGAACTGCTGTTTGACCCAGCAATCCCACTTCTGGAAATATAGCCTAAAAACCCTGAAATACCAATCAGAAAGAAGATATGTACCCCTATGATCATAAAGCATTATTTATAATAGTTAAGATTTGGAAACAGCCCAAGTGCCTATCAGTAGAGGAGTGAACAAAAAAGCTGTGGGACATTTACACAACAGAATACTAACCTAATATATAAAAACCCAGGGTCTGTAATGACCAACTGAAGGCTCCACCGAATACTAGAAGTCAGTCCTGCAGTCAGTGCTGAATGACCCAGCACTGACTGCCAAGGGGCTGCAGATCAGACCCCGAGAGAGGCCCGAAGAGAGAGGCAAGGTCTGATCCACAGCCTCCATGGCAGCTTGATTAGCCATTGCCTTGCTCTCTCTAGGCTTTGCCAGCAGCCACACCTGTTTCTTTCCAGGCCTCTATAGGGGCTGCTGACCAGCTCTGTCTCTCTGATCAGATCTGGAGATAGGCCCGGAGACATTGACTGGCATAGAAACTGACCAATCAGAACCAGCTCTGGGTGAACTGTGAGGAGCCAATGACTGCCTAGGGGGTGGAGTTTTTGACACTGACTGGCATAGAAACTGACCAATTAGAACCAAATTGGCCGGCAAGGGAGGGCAGTTGGGGACAAGATAAGTTTGGCAAGGGAGGGCAATTGAGGGCAAGATCAGGTCAGCAGAAGAAGCCAGTTAGGGGCAATCAGGCAGGCAGGCAGGTGAGTGGTTAAGAGTTAACAGTCCTAGATTGCAAAAGGGATGTCCGACTGCCGGTTTAGGTCCAATCTCTGTGGGATTGGACCTAAACCGGCAGTCGGACATCCCCCAAAGGGTCCCAGATTGGAAAAGGTGCAGGCTGGACCACTATTGCATCAATTAAAAAAGAGGAATCTCTTACTCTTTGGGACAGCATGGATGAACCTGGAGATTACTTTGCTAAGTGAAATAAGCTAATCTGAGAAAGACAAATATCACATGATCTCACTTATTTATTAAATTCAATGAACAAAACAAATTGACCAACAAAATAAGATCTGAAGCATGGAAGATGTGGGATGTGGGGGACAAAGAGAGATAAGCCAAAGAATGTATATATTTATATGCATAACCCATGGTTGGCAAGAGTTTTAATAGGGTGATGAAAAGCTGGGGGAATTGGTAGGGGTTTGGCACAAGGGGATAACGGGAGGGAAGGAATGGGAGACCATTACAGATGTAATACTATCAACAATAAAAAATAAATAAGTAAAACATTAAATTAATAATATGAAATTTATACAACCAATATGTTTCTCTTTTTTCTTCAGCTGCCAAAGTTTCAGTGCTAAATTTAGTGCCCAGGACAACTTCAAGAACCAGTTCCCATTTGTTTCTTCCAATCCCTTTAATCCGGCATTGTTCTTTCATATCCTGAAATATCTTAGCTTGCATTGCTTTAAAAAAAAATACTGCTTGAAAGATACATTATGTATCTTATACAAGAAAATGTAAAGATGAAAGTTAAAATTCCTGCTATTCCCTCTAAATATAGCCACTGTGAATGTTTTTAGTGTTCCCTCCCACACCCATACACCAGACTTTTTCTTTCTGGATATTGTACTGAATATGTTTTCTCACTTGCTTTTTTAACTTAATAATACTTCATGAAGATTTTCCTTTTCCTTTTCTTTTCTTTTTTAATATATTGCTTTATTGATTTCAGAAAGGAAAGGAGGAGAGAGAGATAGAAACATCAATGATGAGAGAGAATCATTGATTGGCTGCCTCCTGCACACCCCCTAATGGGGATCGAGCTTGCAACCCAGGTATGTGCTCTTGGCTGGAATCATACCTGGGATCCTTTAGTCCGCAGGCTGATGCACTATCCACTGAGTCAAGCCGGCTAGGGCAAGATTTTCCCTTTTCAATAAATGGCTTCTCCATCAGCACTCTTAGCTATTAGGTATTATTTTATTTTATGGTAATATATTAATTTACTTAACTAATCTCCTAAAGAATAGTAGCATTGGGATTTTTTTTAGGTATCCTTGGTTCTGGATAATCCACTTGTCTGATTGCTTTCTTGAGTAAAGTCCTAGAAATAAAGTCACTGATTAAAGTCTATTTTATATGATCATTTGGAGGTTAAGAGGCAGGTTCAGGGAACAGAAAATACAAATCCTATATTTTTCAGTTCTGTGGCAGTGGATCTGCTCTTTGATCCTTCCAGTCCTTATTTTTTTGTTTGTTTGTTTGTTTTTCATTTTTTGAGAGAGAGAGGAAGAGGGAGAGAGAGATTGGTTGCCTCCAGTATGAGCCCTGACAGGAATCAGATCTGCAACCTAGGTATGTGTCCTAATGGGGAATCAAACCCACAACCTTTTGGTGTACAGGACAATGCTCTAACCTACTGAGCCACCCAGCCAGGGCCTAGTTTTTCAACTGAAATTAACATAATAATTCTACTTGCTTCATAGACTTGTTATGAGGATTTAAATGAGATAAAGAATGTGAAGCACTTAGCACAATGGCTGACATAGAATGAACATGCAATAAATATTTTTTATAATTATATTACTAAAGTGATCTCCAAAAAGATTGTACCAATTGTCATTCATACAAAGGTCAAGTCCTTTTAGGGAGTTAGGACTTAAATAAAAGTTAAAAAGTAGCGAAGTGGACTGATCTTTAGCCCACTAGAATGACAGGCCAACTTACCTTTACTCTGACTGTTTTCCCAATGACACAGTTTATCCTTCGGCAAGAGTTTTAGTCCAGTCCTCCTGATGGCCAAGAGACTGAATTTTCAAGATAACTAACCCTCGTCTTTCAAGGTTAATACACAAAAGGGAAATAAAGCAACCTCAATTTTTAAAAAAATCTATACTAATAAAAGAGAGATATGCAAATTGACTATACATTTGTGGTGCCCATCAGCCAATCAGGAGTGAATATGCAAATTAATCCAACAAAGATGGAAGGTTAATTTGCATATGTGGGTGCAGAGTGGTTGGGTGGGGTGGGACGCCTGCTATGAGGGGGAGGGCAGGAGGCGGAGGGAGCTACAGGAGTGGTGCTGCGCTGGAAGCGAGGACTTGCAGGCTTTTGGCGGCCAGGAAGGCCTATTCTGGCATGAATACTCATGCAATGGGCCTCTAATATTATAAATGACCCAAGTAACACCCCTTAAGATCATCTTCAGTCTCTGCTTTCCAAAAGTTGTCAGCTGAAAAATAGGGATTCTCCAGATTCTGATTTAATCAGACAGCAGGGTGGCTGAGCATCAGGATTTTAAAAAGCTTTCCAGGAAATTCAAATGTTCAGCTGAGGTGGAGAACCACTGGGCTAAGCAAGGTAGGCAGGAATGCTTCAAACTCATTTTAACCTCTTTTCAGGCCAAACCTCAATCAGACAGGCGAGGGAGAAGCTGCTTCCTCTCTCGCCACTTCCTCTGTTCTGAGGAGGGTTCCAAAGAGAATAAACAGCAAATTTGAATAATCCCTCTGGATTTAACCTCTTGATGCCACTGCCCAGCTGAAAATAAAATCTGAGCCACAAATCAAGCCACATAAGTACTTTCTAGTAGCCACATTCAAAAAGGGGAAAAGACACAGGTGAAATAATTGTGATCATATAGTTTATTTAACCCAAATATATCCAAAACAATATCATTTCAATGTGTAATTAATATGCAACATTATTAATGGACTATTCTACATTCTTCCCCTGCCTCCCCCAACAGTAAGACTTTGCAATCTGGTGCGTATTTTACACTCACAGCACATACCAATTCAGAACAGCCACAGTTTAAGCACTCAATAGCCATATGTGGCTAGTGGCTACCATTGGACAGCTCAGGAGAGGGGTGAAATGTAAATTAATTGGGGCTCAGTCTCCCCTACAAAGGGGGTTCAGCAGTGCTATTCCTTGGCATTATTACAAGGATCACTGAAATGCCTATTAAAATGTTGGGTGATTAGTGAGCTCTCAACAATGTTTGGTTTCTTTTGTCTTAAGGGGAAGAGATGTACCAGGTTCTGTCTGGGTGGAATGACTCCTCTTTTTCTTCTAAAACAGGGTTTTTCAACACGTTTAACCCATGTTCCCTTTCGCTGAACATAAAAAGCTCATGCTTTCTTTCTGTGATGCTTTTCACTTTAAAATACAATAGCAATGTGATATCATGACTAAAAATAAAAGATTGTGTTGTTATCACTCTCCTCCTCCAATAACCTGGGAGCATGTGCCCCTTACCCCGTTTTCTGTTGTGAGTTTTGTCCTAAAACAACTTCCTCATTTCAAGATTGCTGTCTAAACTTCACATGATCCTGACATTCATTTAGGGTTTTTCAATGAAAAATAATCTCTTTATCATTACAAAAATAACACATGCTTCCTTTTTTTAAAAAGTCAGAAAATATAGTGAAGCAGAAAGAAGTGGATCGGAACCACCAGATTTCCACAATCCACAAGCCAAATAGCAGCTGTTTCCAACCCTGGCTGCTCATTGGGATCACCTGGGAGTTTGATGCCATATGATGCCCAGCTGCACCCAGAGAGGTTGTGATTTGATAGGTCTGGGTGTCCCTGGACATCAAGAATTTTTAATGCTCCCTATGTGAACACCCAAGGCAAGAACCAGTGTTCTAGAACAGTGGGTCTCAGAGGTCAATGTGCACACCAGTCACATGGCAATCTTGTCAAAGGGCAGATTCTAAGTCTGCCGTAAGGCCCCATTTCTACATTTCTATCACAAGGATGCTGATGCAGCAAGTCTGCTATCTATACTTTTAATATTCCAGATCCTTAGCTATTTATAGACAGCTATATGTACTTTTTCTCTAAAAAGTCCTATCATATCCCAAGACAGGTTGCTCCGTTGATTGGAGCATCATCCCCTACACCAAAAGATTGTGTGTTCAATCCCCAGTTGGGGAGCAACTGATCGATGTTTCTCTTTCTCTTTCCCTCTCTCTCTGTCTCTAAAATTAATAAAAATATATTCTTGGGTGAGGATTTAAAAAATTCCTACCATAGTCCTATTTATAATCTTTTTTATTCAATGATATATCATGACCTCCTTTGCATGTTTAAAAAAAAAAAAGACACTCTGCAAGATCATTTTGATTGGCTCCAGGAGATTCCATTTTCAGGACATACAAGTGCAGGCCACAAGTTCAGGTCGCGGTTGCAGCTGGTATATCATACCACCCGGCAAATTCAACCTGCCTCCATTCTGGAGACATAGATCAGGGAGGGGACTCTCCAAGCAATTCAGATATGTGGTCCCTTTCTCTTCTTCCCATATCTCGAGAACCACTGATTTACCAAGTTCCTAATCAAGGTCATGAGATTTTCAATGCTTTTCATAGCGAGCTAAGCAGAATAAGTAAATAAATCTGAAAAAAAACAAAAGAGGCAGTCACAGCCACCTTACGAGGTGCTAGCACTGCCCCATTTTATTACCAAGTGGCTCCTAGAAATCTGTATGTGTAACACTTCGTCCATGAGAGTCTTCTCTTCACCTGACTTGGGAATCACTGAAATTCCAATTTAACCCTTTTATGTTTTGGGGAGCGATAGTAGTGTTATCTGTTAAGACTGGATAAAGCCAAGCTCTGTGATCTGGGCACACACACAGCCCTGCCATATCCTTGTGCTGAGGTGCAAGCTCCAGACAGAGCTGCATGTCTTTCTTCTATGGCCACAGGTGAAGGGACCAAGGGAGGGAAACCAATGCACGGTCGGCCAGTGAGTGGCCCAGGCAGCAGCCTCAGAGGGGCTCTGCTATAGAAACACCTGCTTGTCGGATGGGAAGCAGTAGAAGCCGTAGAGGCCTGGACCTTTTTTTATTGTATGTTTTTATTGATTTGAGAGAGAGAGGAAAAGACAGAAGGGAGGAAAGGAAGAGAGACAGAAACATCCATGAGATAGAAACATCATCAACTGGCTACCTCCTGCATGCCCCCTACTAGGAACCAACCCACAACCTGGACATGTGTCCAAATCCATGACCTTTTGGTGCATGGGACGATGCTCAACCAACTAAACCACACCAAATGGGCAAGGCCCAGAATTCTTGATAAGCAGAAGCTTGGGGAGAGTGGAAGCCATGAGGTATAGGAAAAAAGTGAAAGATGGGCTGGCAGCAATAGAAGTGTGAGAAGCAGAGGTAGAAGGGAGCTGTAAGAGTGGAGTGGGCAATCTCCTGCCAAGGTGCGGACAAGTCATTGTGCTTAGAGCTCAGAGTCCTGGCCCCCTCCTGGTTTCTGAGCCGAGTTCTACTTCCAATGAAGCCCAGCTGGGAAGTCTTTATTGATGCTAATCGGAGGAAGACTGTGTATTACAAGCAACAGAGCCCAATACACACTCCAAGTAATTTGATTAATTTATTAAATTTTGTGAATAAAATATATAAAATTGTGATTTTAATGGAAAGAGAAATAGGAACAGAGGAACTGGAGGAGGTATAGACTGGTAAGTCTCTGGGGAAGCAAGAGAGAGGGTAAAATGTGGAGAAGGGAGCAAACTTCTTTATTGGTAACCAGTCCAACTCTAGACTACTCCTGGGAACCCGGACTAACTAGTCAGAAAGAGGACCCAACTGGTGGCTGCAGTCAGAGGGAGGAAGCTGAACCACACTGTGTTGTTGAGAACGTCTTGTGAAGGATGGTGTGATGAGCAGGGAAGGCTTGGATGGTGCAAGGAGCGCATGATTCCCTTGAGGTGCCCTTTGCTCTGTTGATGACCAATCAGAAGTAGCAATCAAATTTGCCAATCTGGAGTCTAGTCTTTCCCTTGAGAACCAAAATAAAGATTCTGGCCTACTTTCAGAGGACAGGACTTAGGCATTCAAAAGTTTCCACCATTTCTTCTAAGAAATAAACACAAAAGCAAGAACTAGAGTCAGGGATGAGCATCTTCCTGTTGACCAGAAGGTCCACAGATTTATACAAGTCCTCAACTACCATCTAACTTCCAAATAGGACTGGATTTTATCAGTATCTTTCAAAAGCACCCATTTAGTGACATAAGTATCAGTCTGAGAGGTACTATACTTCTTATTATAAAATAAAAGTATTATTCTTAGTATCTACACTAATAAAAGAGAAATATGAAAATCGACCATACCACCACAACACCCACCAGTCAATCAGGAGTGGGTATGCAAATTAATCCAACAAAGATGGTGGATTAATTTGCATTTGCAGCCATAGAGTGAAGACTGAAGGCTCCGGCCCAAGTGAAGACTGAAGACTGAAGACTGAAGAGGCTTGGCTTCTCTGCTGAGGCTGGAGCAAAGGCCTGGGTCCCAGGTGCTGGAGGAAAACCATTGCCGGCAGCTAGGGGAAGGAAGGCCTATTGCATGAATCTTCGTGCAACGAGCCTTTAGTTATTGAATAATAGTAAGAACAATAACAATAGCTAATATGCAATAAGTCCTTAATATGGCCCAGATGCCATGTCAGAAGCCTTATACCCAATATCTCATTTAATTTTCATATCAGCCTTATAACATACATACTATGCTTATCCCCAGAGAGGCTCATTAATTTGACCAATGTCATATAGCTAATTAGGACAGAAATGGAATTTATACTATGTCAGTATGAATCCACAGTCTATGCTTTTGGTCACTTGAGCTATATTGCCTCTATCATCAATCATGACCAGTTAGTTATAAGGGAGATTATCTAAATTCAAAGCCCCATCTAAAATATGAAAACATCTTCTGCCTGGCCAGTGTTGCTCAGTAGTTGAGTATAGACCAATGAACAAAAAACATATCTTTAAAAGATAAATAAAAAATAAAATATGAAAACATCTTCAAAATCTCCATTTCATCCTAGCGAGTTTGGCTTAGTGGGTAGAGCATCAGCCCCAGACTGATGGGTCCCAAGTTCAATTCCAGTGAAGGGTGCATAACTTGGTTGCAGGTTCCTCGGCCCTGGTCAGGGTGCGGTGCAGGAGGCAACCAATCAATGTGTCTCTCTCACACAATGTTTCTCTCTGTCTTTTCCTCTCCCTTCTACTCTCTCTAACAATCCATGGGAAAATATCTTCAGGTGAGAATTAACAATCCTATGTAATAAAAGACTTACATGCAAATAGACCGAATGGCAGAACAGCTGAACAACTAAACAACCAGTTGCTATGATGTCTGCTGACCACCAGGGCATGCATACAGAACATGGCAGGCATTGGCAGCAGGCAGCAGAGTGTGGAACATGGCAGGCATTGGTTGCGGTGGGATGATGGAACAGGTGAGCAGAGCGCCAGACCAAGGCAGGGCACTGGTTGCCATCATCGGGGCAAGCCTCTGGTAGTTACTAAAAATACTTTGCTCACACGCACTGCAATCCCATCTGGTGCTCATACCCGCTTCCAGTACCGACTGCTGGTCCCAATCACTCGGCACCTTGCAGCGGTTGTGGGCCTCAATTACCCCTTAGGGCTTCTCCACCTTCCCCTGTTCCTGAGGGGCAATCAGACCAGCAACCACCACTCGTACCCACTGCTGGCGCCAGCCCCAACTGATCTACGCCATCTGCAGATGTGAGGGGGGCCAGTGCCATCAGTGCATGGGAGCAGCAGCAGTGGGGCTGCTGGCAGACAGGGGACCAGGAGCGATGGCCGGAGCGGCCAGGCCGGGGTGCAGAAAATGGACCAAAACCTGTCCTTGTACCCACCACAGCCTCACGGCCCACAGTTCCTTTCAAGGTGCATGAATGCGTGCACTGGGCCCTTAGTAAATAAATAAATAAATAAATAAATCAGGAGGAAATGCTCAGGATTAAGCAACAAAAAGTTTAACAAACCAAAAATCTCCCTGTTTCATAGACTTGGAAAATTAAAAGTCGCCCAATCATCCTATCCAGCCCCTGATGGTGATGTCAAACCTCCAGAGGCGGCAACTACCATTTGCAAACACAGCCAGAAGTTTCTTACTTACAGCATATTAAACTCTCTCTAAAACCTTCCCCCTCCGCTTCTCGAGCTGATAGAGAAACTTTGAAAAGCCATTATGTCTTGAATTAGAGAGGTAAATCAAAATGGGTAAGATGAATTTATTACCTTGTCTTAACAGAGAAAGGGATCAGCAAGTTACTGAACCAACACAGGGCTTTTCTGGTTGTCAGCAACTGAGAACCCCAGACCTGTTCCCTTGGTACAGAGAGGACTCTTATTTCCTCAGGAGCTTCTACAAGGTGACTGAGACAACCTCAGGATTGTGGGGCCAAGTCTGAGGACTGTGGAGAAAGGAGTAGTAGAAATTACTTTGTCCTATTTTATCAGGCCTGCTAAAGAGAAACATGGTCTGTTGAACTAAATTCTTATCCAAACAATACAATTAACTTCCTCCTCCTCCTTTTCCTTTTCCTTCTCCTCCTTTTCCGGCTCCCTGAAGCCTCCAGAAAGTAAATTTTTCATCTTTCATTCATTATTTCTTCTGAGCCTGCTGAGACTACAATAGATGTCTGCTTAGAGGCAGGCATCGTCCTACAACTGTGATTTGATGCGAAGTAGTGGGTAATCTGTCCAAGGACTGGACACTATAACTTTTAAAATTTACTCAGCAGATAGTTCCAATATTATTAAACTATGCAAAAGCATAAGATAGAAAGCAAGTTTTCAGACTCCTTTTTACAAAACCGATATTGTATTGATACCAAAACCTGAAAAATATAGCAGCCAAAGAAAATTACAGGCCAATTTTAGTCATGAATCATAGTTTTTAAAAATCATAAAGACTCAACATTAATTTCTGATAAAATTACTTAATTAAAAAGATAAATATTTCCTTAACATAATAAATGTATACATTCAAACCAAAACCATCATCATGCATAATGAATACTAAAAGACACCCAGAAAATTTAAGAAAAAGGCAAAGATGCCCATATTGCCACCATTATTTTCTATTGTACTAAAGGTATAGCCAATGCAATTATAGAAGGGAAGGAAATGGGAAGTATAAAGGTTAGTAAAGAAAAGAAAATTTCCATTAATTGCAGATGTTATGATTGTATACTTTGAAAACATAAGAATAAAACAATTGCAAAGTAAATATACAAAAATGAACAGCTGCCCTCTAAGTAAATGATGCAGACCTGAGAAAAGAGACTAAGAGGGCAATGGGAAAGATAAGAATCAACCCCATTTATACTACAAAATCCAATGCTAGGAATTGGAGGAACCAATGACCTTAGAAAATGAAAGAGGGATAAGCAAAAAGAACGGCTTGAAGTATTGTTTAGAAGGCAGTTGGAGCCGGGTAGTGTCGTCCTGACATGCCAAGTTTGTGAGCTCCATCCCCAGTCAGGGCACATACAGTACAATAATCAACCAATGGGTGCATACATGGGTGGAGCAACAAATTGATGTCTCTCTCTTTCTGAAATTTTTAATTAAAAAAATAATAAGGCAGTTGGAGCCCTAAATACCCTCCCTATTCTCTGCCCCACCACTGTTTATTCTCTGAAAAAGGAAAACCCTCAGGTCTGGAGGACACTAGGCACATTGAGGGCAGAGGAACCAGACAAAAACACCTGTATTAGATGCTGAAATGCCTACTTCTGCTGCTAGAAGATGACAGCCTGGCTTTCATCTTCCAGAAAGAGCTTGGAAAAGACTTACCTGGGGAATCTAGTCAGCTCCCAAGGAAAAACATAAAAATATCTGGGTTCTCCCAGTGATACCATCCAAGCAGAATACCCTACAATCCTTTCCTACACAGTCAGAGCTTCCAATCAGCTTAAATAGGAGCAGATGACCAAAGATCACCAGGCATTTGAGGAAAACTTCTAACAGGAAGCACAGAAAACAAAATGGGCAAACAGAGAAGGGAACTTGAAGGAAGTATTCTAAACAGTTCTGCAGAGAAGAAAACAAACACAAAGAAACAATCTTTGCTATCTTTAGAAAAATAAAAAGATACTGTGATATTGCACCCATAAAATAAGAATAGAATCCTATAAAGAAAAAATATTCAGAGAACAGATAGAGCGCACCCTTGCAATTTAAAGGAATGACATCAGAGATTTGTTTTTAAACTACAGAGGATTTGGAAGATGGTGTTGAGAAAATCTCCCAGAGCGTAGAGCACAAGCAAATGGAAAATAGAAAAGAAAAAGGGAGAACATTAGAAGCCTGGTCCAGGAAATCCAAAATCCAAATAACAGGAGTTCCAGGAAGAACAGTGAACATAACTCTTGTTGTGTGACAGTATTCAACATTAAGTTCCACAACCCACCAGGTGTAGGTTAAAGAATAAGTTTTAGCCCTGACAGATTTGGCTCAGTGGATAGAATGTCCGCCTTTGGACTGAAGGGTCCCAGGTTTGATTCCAGTTAAGGGCATGTACCTTGGTTGCAGACACATCCCCAATAGGGGGTGTGAGGGAGGCAGCTGTTCAATGTTTCTCTCTCATTGATGTTTCTAACTCTCTATCCCTCTCCCTTCCTCTCTATAAAAAATCAATAAAATATATTTTTTAAAAAAAGAATAGGCTTTAATGAAGATAGGTCAAGATCAACAAGAAAAGGCCCTTGATCTCTATCAACCCACTCATCCCTGGAGAGTTATGCTAGTACCCCATGCCTTGAGGGGCTCCTCTCTTTTAGGGCAAGTGTGAGAACCACCTTGTCAATGGATTAAGCCATCTGGATAAGGTGGCAGCCAAAATTTAGACATAGTGTGAGGCAAATGAGTCACTCATCTCTGTGCAAAATTTAAGAGAGAATCAAAAAGTCAGTAATCAAGATAAATTATGTTTTAATATAATATTTTAAAATAAACATTAATGTATAATTCAATATGACTCAGCATAGTGCCATTACTGAGGCTGTCTTTATTTCAAATTTTATTTGATATATTGTTCATCATAGATTTATTTGCATTAATATTGATTTTTTAAATACTGCATTACTAGTAAATATCCTTTCTCTTGATTACTGACATTTGCATGCCCTCTTAAATTTTGCACCCAGGCACTCCAACCTCAGCCCCGTTACCATGTTTACTGTGTTGTCTGGGAAGGCCAGCTGCCAGCACCTGGATGAAGGAGCCCCCCCAGTTCCATTGACAAGTTCAGTTGCAGCCCTGCCCACTGGGAGAAGTAGACGAAACTATTTAGAAGAAGCACTTTTGGACAATCATTGTACCACAAAATGTTCACTGAAGCAGTATTCAGATAGAAGAGGGTTGAAATCACCTAAGTGACTATCAATAGAAACTAGTTAATTTTTTACAAAGGATTACTGTGTTTCTGTAAAAAATAAATAAATAAGCGAGATACAAAAAGTAGTGTAAGGTATCAAACAACTCATATAGTATATCTCCATTTGACTTTTGAAGACATAATGTGTAATATCAATGATAATAATTCAGTGCCTTCTATGTGCCAGACTCATAAACTCCCATTAACACTATGAGGCAGATACTATTATTAGTATTACTATTACAAATAGGAAACTAAGATCCAGAGAAATTAAGGAATCCTTCCAAGGTCACCCAGCTTAATAACCGGAAGAGCCAGGATTTAAACACACAGATAAATATTTGTGTATGTCCAAATATAACCAAAACTATTAATGGTGGTATCTGCACAATGAGATTGAGAACCTAAGGGCTTTTAGATTGTTTGCACTTTCTTCTTTTTTTTTCCCCACAGAGTTGCCAGATAAAATACAGGACACCCACTTATATTACATTTAAATTTCAGAGAAAGAATAAATTGATTGTTAGTATAAGTACTCCCATGCAATATTTGGGACATATTATACAAAAAAAATAAAGTTGTTTCTCTGAAATTCAAATTTAAATAAGGGTGTCTCATATTTGTATTTGCAAAATCTGATCATGTATTTATAATGAGCCTTCATTTAACAAGGCCAGCAACTCCCCTGGTCCTGCACAATGCAATATTGATTCTCCAGTAATGTGCCCTAATTTGATAAGGCCAGATTTCAACAGGTGGCCTAATTCAGACATTAAAGTTAGGCCATTCAATTACCACATATTACTTAGGGATGATTCAGAAACAGTGTGCATAGAGTTCTGTCTTCCCTTTACTTGTTGTGACTGAAAAGAAATGCATTATCTACCAGGAGAAAGGTCAGGGGTCCTCCAAGACACAGTTTGGCTCTATCTCTGGCACGGAGAGGATTCACCCTGGACCAGGCAGAGGCTTTTGCTCTTCAAGAGCCCTACTTCCAAAAAGCAGCCACCAGCTACTTTAATGGGCATATGGGGCCCTGGAGACAGAAACCCACATCTGGGTATTGCATCAGAATTTATACAGACACTGAATCACACCCCTTGAAAGCCTTACAGACAGTTCATGCCGCCCTTCCTCTGGGTCTATATCACAGAGCAGAATAGGAGGTGTCTCCTTGACAGATGGAGACTAGAGCCTCTTTGGGATTCCTGAAGGACGACGGGGGCGGGAGGGGCGTGGCGGGGAAGAATTGGCTTCAGGCTTCTGGTTCTGAGGACCAACTCCCTTTGAAGGTCAGTTACTTACTGATTACTGGATCCAAAACAGCAAAGGGGACATCAAGCACCTCACCGGTCCAACAGGACTCAAAGAAGAGAAATTCGGTTGTTACAGAAGAGAAATTCCAGGGATAGGAAAGCCGGTCCTCCTCCAGGCGCAGCAGAGACCAGCCCTGGGCAAGAGCGCCCCCTGCAGTCACCCAGCATCATTGTCGAAAAAGCGCTCTTCTAATTTAGGAGTGCCCATGGCTCTGTCACCTCCACTTCTAAAACCTCCATGCCTGGCTGTCATTTTACGCCTAGCCTAGGGGAGCAACTTGGAGAGGAGAGTGAAGAGTCTTGATTTAGTGGGCAGATTAAGGGCAGTACCCACGACATGAACCTGGGCTCTAGAGATAAAACAAGACATTCTCTCCTGAATTAAAATTTCTGGGATTAGTCTTTACACCACTGGCTTGGCTGCTTGATTCAATTGGCGAGCAATTCTGACAAAATTAAGCTCCTGATTCCTCAGATAGATGCCACCAAATCCCTGGTGAGGACTCTCATTGGAACAAAGCCATAGATGTTCTGACAAGATACACCAAAAAGGCAGGCAAGTGAACACTAGAGCCAAGGCAATTCACAGCCAACAGGTTACATTCAACAACACACTGAGGTGGCCTTTCCCTGCCTACTGCTGTGCCTGGAGGTAACACCAGACCCACTGCTGAAAGGCAGATTATATTTCACTGCTGCCCAACCCATCAAGACCAAAAGTATGTTCACAATGATTAATGCTTAATTAGGTAAAACAGCCATTGTGGAATCAATCTACTCAGAAAGCTGTGCAGAAAAAGTCATTCCTGCTTCCTTAGCACCTAATTTGGAAACACAATTTTACAGCTAATGTGATTCAAGGATGGGCGTATAATGTAAATATAAAATAGCCTTTCCAACATGCCCATCTCTCCCCAGAAGCAGGTAAGAAAAGAGAAAGGAATTGACCCCTCATTCTGTCACTGAGTATGTTCATTAGCTCAAGAACATGCATATGAGGAGGCCTACAGTCTTGTCACAAGCAATTTACTCTGGTGATAATTGCTCTCTATCATATACCCCTATGGTGGTAGGACGAAGGGAGGAGTGAAAATAATAGGGTATATGTAAGAGTTCTGCCAAGAAATGGTCCAAACTCCCAAATATACCTGATGACGCCACGAATGAAGGGACCTAAATAATATAAATAAAGAGTCTTACACTTTGCTTTATTAAAGCAAAGTGAAGGATTGGTGAAAAGAGTGGGAAAAGAATTATAATTTGGGGAAACAACAACTAATCATGTGAGTCTGAAATGAAATTTCCCCCTACCTTTTGGGTTTTTCACAATGTGAACAACCTAATGCTCATTCATTGATTATACTGATACAGGAACTTGTGATTTCACAACTCACCAGAAAGGCTAAAGTAAAAATGAAAACTCCTTTTAACCAAATGGTAGATAGATTATCAACTTGCTATCTGCACTCAAATAATAAAGGGAAGAAGAAAGGAGACCTAGGAAACATTGAATATGATCATAAACATAAATTCATATCCCCAAGTCATATGAAGAGATCTTTGATTGAATTTTCCTATTTCATTTCATTGATTGCTCCTACTGGTCAAAGGCCAGCCCTTGATAAGTATGGGATTATTCCCTCCATTGGGAAGCAGCACAACCTACAACATAAGGTGGCTCCTCAGACATCAGTTCTGCCCAGATTGAACATATACAAACTAGGATGGGATGAGAATAGTCACATACTCTATTATTACTTAAACTAGAGGCACTCGGAGGGGTCAGGAGGGTCCCTCAATCCAAACTGCACCCTCTCCCAGTCTGGGAGTCCACAAGTGATGTTCAACTGACAGCTTAGGCCAGCTTCCCATGGGCTGCCATGGAGGTGGGAGAGGCTCCCACCCCCACCACTGTGCTTGCCAGGCATGAGCCCAGCTTCTGGCTGAGTGGTGCCCCTCCTGTGTGAGTGCACTGACCACCAGGGGGAAGCTCCTGCATTGAACTCTGCCCCCTGATGGTCAGTGTGCGTCATAATGATTGGTTGTTCCACTGTCAGGCCAAAACTGGCTCTCCGACATCCCCCGAGGGGTGCTGGTGCATGATCAGGGCTGGGGAGGGACACAAAAGGTTGGCCAGCAGGGGAGGGACCATAGGAGGGTTCCAGGGCATGTCCAACCCATTTCACTCAATCCCGATAGGCCGGAGGCCAGCAGCAAGCTAAGCTACTTGTCTAACCCCTGGTGGTCAGTGCACACCATAGTGACTGGTCAACCAGTCAGTGCATATCATAGCAAGTGGTTGAGTGGCCTTAGCATATCATTACCATATTACGTTTTGATTGGTTGAATGGCCGACTGGACAACCACATTTAGCATATTAGGCTTTTATTATATAGGACTATACTGTATTTGCAGATAGAAGACCAGATGGGTATATGCTCAACCATCAAAGGATTCAACTATTGGCAAAGATAAGTAATGGACTGAAACAAATGCCAATAGTAATTTTTGTATACAGACCCTAAGTCCATGGGACTGATTTTTAACACAAGTACACTAGTGCCCTTTTATGTAAAACTACAGTCCTGGTGCATGAAATCCGTGCATGGGTAGGGTCCCTAGGCCTGGCCAGTGATCAGGGCCGATGGAGTCCTTCCAGCTGCCAGCTGGGGCCTTCCTTCATTCTATGCCGCCCCCTGGTGGTCAGCAAACATCATAGCGAGTGATTGAACTCCCAGTCTTCTGTGAAACTCCCAAGGGGACACTTTGCATATTAGTGTGTGTGTGTGTGTGTGTGTGTGTGTGTGTGTGTGTGTGTGTATGAACACATTCATCCCTTCTAGTCTACTATGAATTTAAATGCCTCAACTCGGGAGTCTGCCAATTCTGTTCCTGCAGATTCTGACAGTGTGTGATGCCATATTGGACTTCTCCCTTGAAAGTTGGAAAAGATAGGACCATTTTATCACCCAGGCAAAAGACTAAGGATCTTCTGTGAGAAATATGACCTGACTAAGAGAAAAGACCTACAGATATTGACATCAGAGTTTTCCCTACGAAACATCCCAGACAGATAATCCTATAGCAAATTTCACCAGTCATATGCCCTACCCATGCTTTTAGAACATCTCATCATCTTTTAGTCTCCCACTCTTAAAAATGAGCCAACTACAACACTTAAAGCCTCTAATATAAAGAAATAAAGATTAAAACTAGCTGGGGGAAAAAAGAAGTCAAATAAAACAGAAACTATATAAGAGGAAAGAAAACTTCAACAAAACAAAAAAACCACACCTATAATTGAGATCCTCAGAGACAAGCTATTGAAAGCAGATGTTCTTTAAAAAAGAATGGTCAGTGAATAAAATTGAGTTCCTGTAAATTCAAAATGGAAAGAAGAAATTTAAATTAAAATAAAGTTCAGGATTAAAATAAAGTTCAGGATATCTCCCAGAAAGAAAAGCAAAAAGACACATTATGGAAAAAAGAGAGATAAGAGAAAGAGATTAGCCCAGGAGTTCCAGGAGAAAAAGAAAAGAGAGAGGAAAAATAGAAGGAACATTCTTTTTAGAAACGCATTCTTTGAAATTTTCCAGACCTTAGGGACACAAGTTTTCATACTGAAAGAGCTCACATAATGCTCAGCACCAACACTGATCCACATTGCCCTACCTGGTTTGGTTCAAAGGATAGAGCATCAGCCAGTGAACTGAAGGGTCTCAGGTTCAATTCCAGTCAAAGGTGCTTATCTCGGTTGCAGGCTCCATCCCTGGCCCTGGTTGGGTTGCATGCAGGGGGCAACCAATTGATGTATTTCTCTCACATCAATGTTTCTCTCTCTCCATCTCTTCTCTCTGAAAATCAATGGGAAAACATCCTCAAGTGAGGATTAACAACAACAACAAAAGACTGATCCAAGAAAAACAAAGTAGGAGGGATCTCAATACCATATATCAACCTGTATTTTACAAAGCCACTGTTCTCAAAACTGCCTGGTACTGGCACAAGAACAAACATATAGACCAGTGAAATAGAACAGAGAATCCAGAAATCTACTCAAACCACTATGTTCAATTAATATTTGACAAAGGAGGCAAGAGCATACAATGGAATCAAGATAGTCTTCAACAAATGGTGTTGGGAAAATTGACAGATACATGCAAAAAAATTAAACTAGACCACCAATTTACATCATACACAAAAATAAATTCAAAATGGATAAAGTACTTAAACATAAGACAAGAAACCATATAAATACTAGAGGAATCCACAGGCAGCAAAATCCCAAACATATGCCCATTACTGATACAGCAACTAGGACAATGGAAATTAAAGAGAAAATAAACAAATGGGACTACATCAAAATAAAAAGCTTCTGCACAGCAAAAGAAACCATCAACAAAACAACAAGAAAGCCCACTGCATGGGAGAACATATTTGCCAATGTTATCACCGATAAGGGTTTAATCTCCAACATTTATAGGGAACTCATACAACTTAACAAAAGGGAGATAACCCAATCAAAAAATGGGTGATGGACCTAAATGGATACTTTTTGAAAGAAAATAGAAACAAGGCCAAGAGACACATGAAAACATGCTCAAAGTCACTAATCATCTGAGAGATGCAAATCAAAATGACAATGAAGTACCATCTCACACCTGTCAGAATGGCAATCATCAACAAATCAACAAACGACGAGTGCTGGCCAGGATTCGGAGTACAAGGAACCCTCGTGCACTGCTGGTGGGAATGCAGACTGGTGCAGCCACTGTGGAGAACAGTATGGAGTTTCCTCAAAAAACTAAAAATAGAACTCCCATTTGACCCAGTGACCCCACTTCTAGGAATATATCCCAAAAAGCTAGAAACACCAATCAGAAAGGTTATCTGCACTCCTATATTCATAGTAGCACAATTTACCATAGCTAAGATTTGAAAACAGCCTAAGTGCCCACCAGCAGATGAGTGGATCAGAAAACTGTGGTACATCTATACAATGGAATTCTATGCTGCTGTAAAAAAGGAGAAATTCTTACCATTTGAAACAGCATGGAAGGATCTGGAGAGCATTATGCTAAGTGAAATAAGTCAGTCAGAAAAAGATAAATATTACATTATCTCACTCATTTGTGGAATATAATGAACAAGATAAACTGATGAACAAAAACAGATCCAGAGACAGAGAAGCATTGATCAGACCGTCAAACCTCAGAGGGAAGATAAGGAAGAGTAGGAGTAAGGGGGAGAGATCAACCAAAGGACTTGTATGTATGCATATAAACATAAGGAATGGACATAGACCCCAGGGGGATGAGGGCATGAGCAGGGTGGGGGGTAGGTGTGTAAGGGGAGGATTAGGACACATATGTAATATCTTAATCAATAAAGAAAATTAAAAACAAACAAAAAGACTGATCCACATTAAGTCACATCATTGTAAAATTTCAGAACTGTAGAGATAAAAAGAATATACTTTAGGTTTCCAGAAATAGAAAAATATCAGAGATAAAGAATAAAAAATTAGAATGGTGTTAGATTTCTCAATAAAAACTTTGGAAGATAGAAGACAACTGGGAACTGCCATCAAAATTCTGGAGGAAGCCCTGGCTGGTATGGCTCAGTAGGTTGGGTGTCATCTTGTGCATTAAAAGATTGCTGGTTTTGATTTCTGGTCAGGGCATATGATCTGGTTTCAGGCTTGATCCCTGGTAGGGGGCATGCAAAGAGGCAGCCTATGCTCTCATGTTCATATCCTATTATAACTTCGACCCTGCACCTTCAGGTTATAGGGTGAGTGAGTACAGTAGGAGGGAGGAATATTCCTGAAGTAATTCCTACAGGGGTTTGCTGACACTGATCTAACTTTATACAGATGTGATGCAAACTACATAAATACTGGTTGCGGAAACCGGTTTGGCTCAGTGGATAGAGCGTCGGCTTGTGGACTGAAAGGTCGCGGGTTCGATTCCAGTCAAGGGCATGTACCTCGGTTGTGAACACATCTCCAGTGGGGGGCGTGCAGGAGGCAGCTGATCAATGTCTCTCTTTCATCGATGTTTCTAACTCTCTCTCTCTCTTCCTCTCTGTAAAAAATCAATAAAATATATTTATAAATAAATAAATAAATAAATACCGGTAAATCCAACTAAATCTAAACTGAGTAGATCTCCAACGTACCTCCCATTGATTGGATCACAAAACATCACTGTGAAGGAAATGCGATCAATGGAAAGCTGGATAGAAAAGAGACAGCGAGTTGAACCAACCACAATTAAAGTATCTTACTTTGCTAATTTCACAAAACTCAGGATCATGTGGATATATTGCTAAAGCGTAAGCTTCATCAGCTTCACAGGAAATCCACTGCTGGCTAACAGGGCACGCAGTCCATTGGGAATCGGTCGGAAAACTCCAGTTGAGGTTTCTACAAAGTAAAATTTATAGGCGACTGGATATGTCTCAGTATAATGAGAGATTTAGCAACTGGAGAATTGGGGCTTGAATATTCTGGTGTGCTCAGAGGAAACGATAAAAATAAAAAATAAGACAATTATTAACTCCATGGAAAACAAAAGGTTGCTCAGGAAAACAAAAGTCATCATAATTTACTGTATGACTCAGCTATAAATAATTTTTATCAGCATGATAATATAAACTCTGGAAAGTTACCTAACTGCATTACAATATAACCATGTTAGGTGGATAGAGGAATGAGAAGAGTGGTATGTGGTGGGGACAGTGGCTGAAGTGAATTCTTATCATTCATAACAGGAAGTACATAACTAATGCCTAAAATGAAAAAACAACCAAGAAGCAATACAAGGAAGCTATTTTGAGATCATGGAAGCAGCTTTGGTTTTCTTTCTTTCTTTATTTAAGTTTGTAGAAAATTGATTTTAGAGAGAGGAAGGGAAAGAGAAACATCTATCAGTTGCCTTCCAGATATACCTTGACTAGGGACTGAACCAGAAATCTGGGTATGTGCCTTGCCACAGAATCAAACCCGCACATAGAACAATGCTCAATCAATTGAGTCATACTGGCCAGGGCTTCCTTTTTGTTCTTTTTTTTAAAAACAAATTTGTACAAGAATCCAAGATGGCGGCAAAGGTGAGCAGCTAAACTGCTGCCTCTCACAACAATTTCAAAACTACAACTAAAAGACAGAACAGACATCATCCAGAACCACAGGAAAGCTGGCTGAGTGGAAATTCTACAACTAGAAGGAAAGAGAGGGGCTCAGGGAGACCCAGAGGAGCTGCAAAATGCTAAGGTACGGAGACGAGCACCTATGAAGAGAGCAGGTGCCAGATTGCCCAGCTGGCTTCCTCTGGCAGGAGGGAGATAGGAGACTTTCAACTACACTGAACCCCTTATCCTACGGCACTGAATCCCAGGTCCAGCCGAAACTCATACGGGGGGAGTTTGGACTGTGAAAAGGGAGAAGTGCACGGAAATTTAGGGGGGCTGAGAAAGGTTAGAAGTCTGCGGGTGTGCCCTCCGCTGTGCGCAGAGAATGGACTGCTGATTGTGCCACTGGCTTGGGGGCAGGAGATAGAGCCTATAGACTGTGCCACTTCTAACTCCAATAAACCCCAGTTTCGGGCAAGACCCTGGAGACCCAGACTCAAACGGACCTGGAGCACAAGGGAGTCGGAAAGGCAGTGGTTTAGAGGCACTACGTGTGCACACAGGGACCACTCCAGTGATTACCCAGAGTCATGTGAGACCCAAGGCCCGCTTAGGGCGGGGCCGATTGGAAGGCAAGGTGGTCCGTTAAGCCCTGAGACTCCATCCATCCCAAGCTCAACAGAGAGGCTTTTGCAGTTTTGCAAGTCTTGTATCATAAGGCTGAATCCAACACAGAAGTTCTCCCGGCATAATGAAAATGCGGAGACAAAGGAAGAGATCGCAAACAAAAGAAATGGAGGAAAACAAACGACTGGATATAGAATTCAAAACCATGCTTATAAGGTTTTTCAAGAATCTCCTAGAATCTGCTTCCACGTTCAGAATGTTGTTTAGGGGGAAGAAACCAAGATGGCGGCATAGGTAAACACCTACACTGCTGCCTCGAACAACAATTTCAAAACTACAACTAAAAGACAGAAGGACATTATCCAGAACCATAGAAAAGCTGGCTCAGTGGAAATTTTACAACTAGAAGGAAAGAGAGGGGCTTACAGAGACCCAGAGGAGCTGCAAAAAGCTGAGGTATGGAGATGCGAGCGTGGAAAGAGCGGGTGCTAGAGTACCTGGCTGGCTTTCTCTGGCGGGAGGGAGACGGAGACTCTCAACTGCATTGAACCCCTTATCCTACGACACTAAACCCCAGATCCAGCCAAAACTCATACGGGGAGAGTTTGAACTGTGAAAAGGGAAAAGTGCATGGAAATTTAGGGGAGTTGCAAACGATCAGAAATCTGGTGGCGCACATGGCACTACACGCAGAGGACCAACTGCTGAGTGTGCCGCTGACTTTCGCAAGTGGGCGGGATACAGACCCTCCCAACTGCATCACTTCTAACTCCACTAAACCTCGGTTTCAGGTGAAACCCTGGGGACCCAGACTCATATGGTCCCGGAGTGCAGGGGAGCCGGAAAGGCAGCAGTCTAGAGGCACTTCAAGAGAAAGCATGCACGCGCACAGGGACCGCTCCAGTGATTACCCAGTCACGTGAGACTCAGGGGCTGTGGAGGGCAGGGCCGACTGGAAGGCAAGGCAGTCCCTTAAGCCCTGAGACTCCACCCATCCCAAGTTCAACAGAGAGGCTTCTGCAGTTTTGCAAGTCTGGTATCAGAAGGCTGAATCCAACACAGAAGTTCTCCCAGCATAGTGAAAATGCTGAGACAAGGAAAGGGATCACAAACAAAAGAAATGGAGGAAAACAAACGACTGGATATAGAGTTCAAAACCACGCTTATAAGGTTTTTCACGAATATCCTAGAAAAGTTGGATAAAGTTAGCAAGAGCCAAGAGGAGATGAAAAAGAACCAACTGCAGATGAAAAAGAACCAACTAGAGATGGAACAGATCCAACTAGAGATGACAAAAGACCAACTAGAAATTAAACATACACTGACTGAAATAAAAAATATTATACAGAGACCTAACAGCAGACTAGAGGAAGGCAAGAATCAAGTCAAAAATTTGAAATATAAAGAATCAGAAAACATTCAACTGGAAAAGCAAGAAGAGAAAAGAATCCAAAAATGTGAAGATAATGTAAGGAGCCTCTGGGACAACTTCAAGCGTACCAATATCAGAATTGTGGGGGTGCCAGAAGAAGGGAAAGAGCAAGAGACCGAAAACCTATTTGAAGAAATAATGACTGAAAATTTCCCACATCTGGTGAAAGAAATAGACTTACAAGTCTAGGAAGCACACAGAACCCCAAATAAAAGGAATCCAAAGAGGACCACACCAAGACACATCATAATTAAAATACCAAGAGCAAAAGACAAAGAGAGAATATTAAAAGCAGCAATATTAAAAACAGTTCATTACTTACAAGGGAGCTCCCATACGACTGTCAGCTGATTTCTCAACAGAAACGATGCAGGCCAGACGGGAGTGGCAAGAAATATTCAACGTGATGAATAGCAAGAACCTACAACCAAGAATAATCTATCCAGCAAAGCTATCATTCAGAATTGAAGGACAGGTAAAGAGTTACACAGAGAAGAAAAAGCTAAAGGACTTCATCAACTCCAAACCAGTATTATATGAAATGCTGAAAGGTACTCTTTTAGAAGAGGAAGAAGAAAAAGGTAAAAGCCAAAAAATTATGAACAACAAATACATATCTATCAACAAGTGAATCTAAAAATTAAGTGAATTAAAAATTTGATCAACATAATAAACTGGTGAATATAATAGAATCAGGAGCACAGAAAGGGAGTGGACTGATAATTCTTAGGGTGAAAGGGGTTAGAGGGGTGTAGGGAGAGACTGGACAAAAATCATACACCTATGGATGAGGTCAATGTGGGGGGAGGTGAAGGTAGAGGGAGGGGTGGGAGCTGGGTGGAGGGGAGCAATGGAGGGGGAAAAAAAGAGAAACAAATGTAATAATCTGAACAATAAAGATTTAACTTTAAAAAACTTGTACAACAATGTAACTATTGAAATTTGCACTTATATGAGTACATCTGTGTGACTGATAAAATTTTGGAGCTGGAATCCCTAGATTACAGGATTTGAGTGTTTTTTAAATTTTTCTCTCTCTCTGTCTTTTTTTCCAAATTATCTTGGCAAATCATAGGAAAACTTTGGAACATCAGGAGCAAAGACAGAATCCTAAAAACTTTCAGAAAGATAAATCACAAAGACACATCAGAATGGCACTGGATGTGTCATTCCTTAAAATATGCATTTACAATCATATTTGTTATGCTTTTATCCAACATTTCTAGGTATTTGTGTTGGGAGTGATGGTGGTTTAGTTAATGCAGTTTGTCTTATTTCCGCAAGAGCTAAAACATGGGTTCAATTAAGGTAAGGACCCTGTTCATGCATTTATTCATGTTCCTAAATATATACAGTATATTAGGTGCCAGAATTCTACGTTGAATAATGCTTCATTATTTTTCATGGATGCACAGTATCCCATTATATAAATGTATTTAACCTTATTGATTGACTCACTGGCTCTTTCCAGTATTTTGTGTGATTAAAATAATACTGAATGAAATTCCTCATTGATTAACGCACTTTTTAAAAGGATAGCCAGAGGATAAATTCTTACAAGGGAGTTTATTAGGTCAAAAGGGATAATATAAATGGGGAAGGGCAAAAGTAGTAAAGTGAAGTTTAGAGTGGACAAGACTCTGGAAAAGGCCCATTTGGGTGGACACCTATCATACCCAGGCACCCAGGGCCAATTGATTTTGGCAGGGATTTCTCAAGAAAAAGTGAGACTGGGTTTTGGCCTATTATACATGAGCTTGGTTATTTTAATTATGAAAAAAAGAAATTGATTTCCCTAGAAATGGGTACATTCGGGGAACAACATGGCATGGAAGGAATATGAACATTGGACATAGAGAAACCTCTAAATGCCAGCTCTGCTTCCCATCTATGTGACTGAATTAATTAGCTATATATGCATATAAAATGACCTCTAAACTCAATGGCTTAAATGACATTTAGTTCACAGTTCTGCAGGTCAGCATTTTAGGCCAGTTCTTCTGGTCTCCCTGCATTCCCGCAGGTGCCCGCAGCTACCCACAGGTCAGCTCAGTTTTTCTGCTTCCAGGCTTCGGCAAGCTGTCTGTTAACCTCTGTACTTGTGTTCTCCTTGTGGTTGCTCATCCTCCTGTAGGCTAGCCCTAACTTGTTCTCATGGAAAAAGCAAGGTTCAAGAAGGAGGGTGGAAGTGTGCAAGACCATATCTAGGGATGCAGATGGTACATTATCACTCCCACCTGCATTCTGTTTTCTAAAGCAAGACCCAAGGCCAGCTCAGATTCAAAGGCTGGGAAGAAAGTAGATTCCACTCAAAGACTGGCAAAGTCACAAAGCAGAGAGTAGGTACTGGAAGGTCATTCATTAGGGCCATAAAACTGCAATCAATCTACCACAGTGACTTTGCGCAAGTTAGCTTATTTTTCTGAGCCTCAGTTTCATTGTGTTTTAACTGAAAATAACACATATTTGAAAGGGTTTCAATAAAGAATAGAAATAATATACCTGTTACTATTACTAGTGAGCATAGCACTTATTAATTTATCTGAAAACTTTTTGTCATAAAGCCATAGTGTTCTTGTCCTTGGGTTCAGTGCAAGTCTGTTTCAGCCCCAGGGCCTTTTGAACTTGCTGTTTCCTTTATCTAGAATGCTCTTGTCCCAGATCTTCAGGTGATTAGCTCTTTTCTTTTTACTCAGGGCTCAGTTAAATTCTCCCATCCTCAGATATGCTGGCCTAGCCAACCTATCCATTGCTCCTACTCCTCATCTTCACCTTCATCCTCCATAATTATTTTAACTTAAAAAAAATATTTTTATTGATTTCAGGGAAAAAAAGGATATATATATCCTTTTTATATATATAAAGAGAGAGAGAGAGAGAGAGAGAGAGAGAGAGAGAGAGAGAGAAACATCAATGATGAGAGAGAATGATTGTGATCGGCTGCCTCCTGCATGCCCCACACAGGACTGAGCATATGCCCTGACCGAGAATTGAACCATAACCTTCTGGTACATAGGTCTATGCTCAACCACTGAATGCAACTACTGAGACATGCTGGCTGGGCCAAAAATCTGTATCTTATCAGGATCTCCCAGCATTTCTGGTAAATGCTCAAGTTTGAGAACCACTGCCTTAGATGTACATATTGAGAGAAAGAGAAAGATTAATAGCAAACATCCAAATTGAAAATTTAGAAAAGTAACATTAAAATCAATCCAAAAGTAATAGAATTAAGAAAATAATAATGTTAAGAGCATAAAATTATTTGCAATCTATGTATTTTACTGTCTTTAATTCTGTGTTAGGACCCTTAGAAACATATTATTTTTGCTTCAGGATTGTAACAATCCCAATTTTCTGCCAAGTTCATCCTGACTAGGCAGTGCATCAGTGTAAGGAAGTTGGGCAAAGAAAAAAGTAATACCCAGAAGAACATCTGAAGAGATTTCATTCTAAATATCTATGCAGATGTATGCATACATTTTTCTGGAGAGAATCATACGGAAGTATTAAAAATTATTTTCTTTGGGGCGAGGCACTTGGGGTAAGAGGAGTAGTTTTTATTTTTTCTTTAAAAATATTTCTATTGAATTTAAATTTCTAACCTTATTCATATATTACTTATTTTTAAAAGTGTTAACAAGGCTTATTTGGACTATGAGGTTATGAATAATTTTTATTTCCTTTAAAAAACTTGGTTAATATTATAGTATTGTTAACGACAAAACAACAAAAACATGTCCCAAGCCTGGACCGAATCAGAACTTTTTTTCCCTAATGTAATTCACAATCTCCTTCTGAGAATAAACTAGCATACCTGATAAAAATGTGTAATCAATTACTTGATAAATCTAAGAAAATTTAAGACTTGTTCTAAGAAACCCATTCATTCCAACTGTCAGTCAAATGCATGTCTCTAATCAAACATAATTTTATTTTGTACACAATCTAATGATTATCTATTTCTGTAAAATGTCTCTTTCAAGAGTAAATCTCTGAATTAGCTTGGTAGACTCCTTTTGCTTTGCAGCAAGACTTGTAATAAGGTCATAACTAACTAACTTGCTTGGAAATGTTTTCTTTAAAATAGTACTTAAACATGTTGTAAACCTTCAAACACCTGGTAATGTTCACCCCCGTTACTAAAGGATGGGATTATAAATGACAGGACTATAGAACTATAGGAATAGAATGTAATCCATTCACTAACTGGATGAGTATTTGAGTGTCCGACGCAAGGCTTTGAAAAGTACGCGTCTACCAAGCGCCAGGTACTGTTCTAGAATCTACCGATACAAAAATGACCAAATGTGATTGGGAGAACAAAAATTACAGTTCTCACAATATCATGCTCTTCTGCCTCTTTCCCAGGGGGCGCTTCTTTTTTCTTTTTTTAAATAGATGTTTATTGACTTCAGAGAGGAAGGGAGAGGTAGAGAGAACCATTGATGGGCTGCCTCCTGCACTCCCCGGATCCCCAGTGCTTATTATGCCTTTGACCAGAATGAACCCAGGACCCTTCAGTCCGCAGGCGGTGGCTCTCTCCACTGAGCAACCGGCTAGGGCCAGGTGAGCGATTCTGGCCAATATTCCCTTCCCAGGATTCTTTTGTACAGAGAAGCCCCGCCCACTCACCTGCCCTTGGCCTAATCTCGTTAGCAGACTGACTACAACTCCCACAATGACACTGTGCCTACCCTATAAGGGCACAAGTCTCCGAGGCCTAGCGAGGGATGACTACACTTCCCAGAGAGCTTTGCTTCCGCTCTCGGGTGGTATTGCCCCTTTCCCAGTCGGGGACGCAGTGGAAGCGAGCGACAGTGCCAGGCCCCGACTGTTCCGTGCCCTTCCCCAGGCAGGGACGAGGCAGTGACTGGCCTCGGGCGCCGAGCCGGGCAGAGAGCGCCGGAGCCACGGTCCCTCCCGTCCCGCTCCCTTCACGCTACTACTCTCCGTCTCCTGCGCCCGCCGCCAGCTGGACGGCTGGGGACCGAGTGCCCGGGGCAGGGGTGGCGAGCTTGGCCACCGGGCTGTAGTGAGGCCGCGGCCCTTGGGGCGGCGGCAGCGGCGTCAGCGCTGGGGAGGAGGACGAGGGAAGATGGCGTCGGAGCTGGAGCCGGAGGTGCCGGCCATCGACCAGAGTTTGCTGGAATGTTCGGCTGAGGAGACCGCCGGGGTGAGTGCCGGCCCGGGCGGGACGTCCGGCCCTCGCAGGCCAAGCCCCGTGGGAGGACCGACTCCCGGAAACCCCGGAGCGGCTGGGTCTCCGGCCTCCCCGAGCGGGGAGGGGCCCCTTTGACGTCCCCCTCCTGCCCGAACCCACAGCTCTTCATCCTTCCTCCTTTTCCCCAGCTCCCTTTAAGCCCCAACCTAAGGGCCTTTGACCTTTACGCCAGGTCTGGCGGGAGCGGAGGGAAGCGTCGTCTTGGTGTTTTGGGGTGTCATCGCCCTACTTTCCCTACCTGATTACGTTTCTTGAGATGAGCGGGGCATTGGCTGCGTGTGCGAGTCCCTACTTTGTTCCTGGGACGGCCCCGCGCACCGAGGGATGCCCGCGGCACGGTTCTCCCTCGCCTCGTCAGTGCGCTTTCACACGGGTTTGGGCCGCCCGGCGTGCTGACAGATGTTGGGAAAGTGGTGTTTCGACGTGTTTACGGAGTGTGAGAAAGTGGTGGTGGGGGCTGGGGGAAGAAAATAACAAATTTCCTAGGAGTTGGGGGAGTTGGGTGGAGAACAGGCGTTATGTAACTTGGAGAGAGCAGCTTTCAACAAACACAAGTTCTAATGTTCGGCTGGCCGGAGCATAGTGGGAACGGTTATGCCCCAGACTTAAACCATCCAAACCCGGGACTGTGCTGTGAAACCGCAATGTGAATGTGCTCGTGTCGCTAGCAGGGTTGTAAGACGATTACGTCAATAAGCTGGTTGGCCTCTTGCTTCCAGGACGGGGAACACCCTGGAGAGCAGATTGTCCCCAATGATTATGAATGGACCCAAACATCCCAGGCCCCACCTCTAAGGCCTTCAGTTTAGAAAGCTAACGTCAACAGCCTGAAGGTTAGAAACAAAATTTTAGCAGACCACTGTGGGGCTGTTGGTCACTGAATTATTTTGGGTAAATTGAGGAGGACACTGAAGTCAGAGTGGATGGAATGCAGGACAGGAGTAGTAGAGGTGAAGGGTTTCAAGAAATACATTGCTGAATGTTAAGTGTTTGCTTTTTTTTTTCTTTTCACACACTTGTTTCGTGTAGGCAGTTTTCATTTCTGCTTAATATTTCAGCCTCTATTGGCCTTTCATTTATCAAAGAGATTTGAAAAAGAAAAAGCAGTGTTAAAAGTAAACAGGATTTTCCATCTCCATATCATCTTATTATTATCCATATTGATAACTAATCTGGCATTTACCTCAAATTAATATTTTCTTTTACTCCCACCGAATTTAGGGTCTGTTGGCCCAGTATTACAGACTATGTACTCTATTTTCCCAGTCTTAAAAGTACAAGCTACCAAGTAGATTAGAGCTTCAACTTGTTGAAATTCCTAAGGAAGCCAATTATAAAACCCGTGACAGAGACAAACTAAAATGAATTAATAAAGTTTTGTCAGGTGAGAAGTAAATTTTAGAGAGGGCAAACAAGTTCAGAAAGCAGCTATTGCAGCCTTTAGACCTCTGATACTACAATTTGTTGGGAACACATCCATTTGAAATTACTTAATAAGCACTAGTGTCATCTTTCCCACACTTAATTTACGCACAGCTTCTATTATGAGATCACTATTTGTGATCTCCCATCTATCCTAAATAGTATGCTTCACAAATAAAGTATGTAGGTGCTATCTTCAATAATTTTATGTTTAGGATATTAAAGAGGCCCTCCCTTCTCAGTCTTCTCTTTTACTTGGTAGAACTGACTCCACAAGTATCACTTTCTCAACACTTTTTTTTAAAAAATATATTTTATTGATTTTTTACAGAGGAAGAGAGAGGGATAGAGAGTTAGAAACATCGATAAGAGAGACATCAATCAGCTGCCTCTTGCACACCCCTTTCTAGAAATGTGCCCGCAACCAAGGTACATGCCCTTGACCAGAATCGAACCTGGGACCTTTCAGTCTGCAGGCCAACACTCTATCCACTGAGCCAAACCGGTTTCAGCAGCTTTCTCAACACTTTTTGAGTCTGCTATGTTGCATGCTCCATTGATCCTATGTAATAAAAAAGGAATATGCAAATTGACCATCATGCCATAACAAAGATGGCTGTGCCCATAGTGGAGGCAGGGATTTCATAACACAAGATGGCTGCACCTACAGCAGAGACCGAGTTCCCATAATGAACTTTAATGAACAATCAGTGGGGACCTGAGGCTGTGTGGCACTGGGCCAGGGCAGGGGACTTCAAGCCATGCCCCCCACCCTGGTGCCAGGCCGGGGGAACCTCAGGATGCACCCCCTGCCCAGCAGGGCTTGACGGGGGTCCTCAGGCCCCGTCCCCCACCTGGCAGAGCTTGAAGAGGAACCTCATCAACGCACTCCTTGTCCTGGTGCCAAGCTGGGGGAGCTGAGGCCCTGTCCCCCGCCCAGTGGGGCTTGATGGGGACCTTAAGGCATACTCCATTGCCCTGGCTCTCAGGATGCACCCCCTGATGGGGTTGGTGGTGGGCCAGGTCTAGATCTAGCTCAATGTGGGTGGGGCCAGTCAGGTGTGAATCTCCTGTAATTTGGAGGCACACTTAAAAGGCTGGGGACTTGACGCTGGGTCCAGTGGCATGCCCCAGACTCTGACAGGAGAAGATTTTTATATACATTTTACTATTTTTCTCTCATCCTGACACTTCTATTATAGAGAAAAGACAAATAGCAATATTAAAATATTTCCTCTAATTAATTCCTTTTTAATGTGCATGAATTTCATGCACTAAGTCACTAGTTTGATTATAATATGTTCCAATGAATTCATGATCATTGTAGAGGCTGTCTAAACTGATCATGATTTAAGAAGTACATATATTTTCCCCAGGTATAAAAGAAATACATTCATTATGGCTATTTTTGCTTTACAATTTTTAATTTTCAAATATAATTCAAATACATAGTTTAATTTAATGGTGTTTACTATTTTGACAGAGTTGTACAACCATCACCACAATCAATTTAGAGCATTTTCATCACCTCCAAACAGAAATCCTATGCCCATTAGCTGTCAATCCCCCTTTTCACCTAAACTCCCAAACTCTAGGCAATTTCTAATCTATTTTTGGTCTCCATAGATTTTCCTATCCTGGAAATTTCATATAAATAGAATGGTACAGTATGTTGTCTTTTGTTTGTGGCTTTTTCATGTAACAATGTTTCAAGATTTGCATTGTAGCATATATCAATACGTACTTCATTTCTTTTTATTACATAGTAATATTTTGCTGTAAGCATATACCATACTTTATCCATTTATCAGTTGATGGACATTTGGGTTTTTTCCACTTTTTGGATATTGTGGATCATGCTACTATGAGCATTGTTTACAAGTTTTTTGTGGAGACATACATTTTTATTTCTCTTGGGCTTTTATCCAGGAGAGGAATTGCTGTCACATGATAATTCTATGCTTAACATTTTAAGGAACCTCCTAAATTGTTTTCCAAAGTAGCTATATTATCTTATATTCCCACCAACGGAATATGAGGGATGTGGATTTCTCCACATCCTGTCAGCACTTGTTACTGTCTTTTTTATTATATCCATTCTGTTGATTTGTATTTCTCTATGACTCATGATATTGACCATCTTTTCCTGAGTTTTTTGGCTGTTTGTATATCTTCTTTAGAAGTTTCAATTGCTATCGTTTATGTATTTTGAAATTATACTTTTTTATCTTTTATTATGAGTTTGTATGTTATTTTTATTTGTGAATGTTTTTACTTCACTTTTACAACTCATAATATGATTTGTTTAAATAGTTTTTAATAATTTATAGTCCAGAAAACTCCATTTTAGGACTAGTATTTGTTGTTTTACAATTAATTTACACGGTTATCCTCGCTTGAAAGCAAAATCAAATAGGGGTAAAGGATGCAGTTTTAATTGGGTATAGAATAATAATTAGATAATGTAATAAAAAGCTAATCTCTAAGGAATCTTTCATTGTTGTGTTTCTAGTTGCTCTCTATCCCCAGGCTTAAATGTAGCATTCAAAAAAAGGAAAGCTCCTGGAAACATTGTCATAACATGTTTACTTTAGTGGAATGAGTTGACAGTTTCTTTACTTCCCTATGGAGGGCTCCTAATAAGATAGTGTTTATTACACTATTGTGCACATTGGTTTGACAGTCACAAGCGTCTGAAATAAAGGCAAATTAACATGCAACCAAATTAGAAATCTCAATAGTTTTTCATATTAAACACTTACATAATCAGCTTATGTTAGTGAGAACTAATATGAAAAGCTGTAAATTTTATTCTTTAGAGAAATACATGAGCCGTTATTTTGAAAGGCACCCAGAAAGTTTTTTCTTCCTGCTTACTTTCTCTTTGCAACTTCCCTCCACTCTCACCTCCCTTTTAATCTATGCTGTTGCAAGTCACTGATTCAGTATCTCTGGTATAGAAGTCTCATGTGAAGATAGTTTGCTTTATATATTGTTTAAGTTAAAAACATTAAAATGCCTGTAAAGGATCACTAATCTGTTGCATGGTTTTGAATTTGGAATATATGCCTTTTTTTTTTTAATGTTTTTATTGATTTGAGAGAGAGAGAGATGCCCTGCCCAGGAATCAAACCTTCGACCCTTTGGTACAATGGGACTATACTCAACTTAGTCATACCGACCAGGGCTCTGTCTGCCTTTCTTGAATCAGATTTTATATCTTTTTAATAATGTAGAATAATGTATGAAAAATAATATTTAGAATGAAATGCTTGTTCTTATTAATAATATATATTTAATTTGTTTTTATGGATTTTATAGGGAGGGAGGGAGAGAGAGAGAGAGAGAAAGAAACATTGATGTGAGAAACATCAATTGGCTGCTTGCTGCATGTGCCTACTGGAGATTGAGCCTGCAACCTAGAACTGAGCCACGCCAGCCATGGCTGCAAGCGAAGTTTTAAGAGAAATGGGAACATAAAAATAAAAACAAAAAGTTGCTTTAAAACAAAATCTTTAAATGTGTTGTAAATTAAGATTGCCTAAAGCATAATTTTCCAGGATCATGGAGGTGAATTCTTTGAATATTTTTTTTCAATTACAGTTCACATTCAATATTATTTCATGTTAGTTTCAGGTATAAAGTATAGTGGCTAGACAATTACATGATTTATGAAGTGACCTCCCCCAAACTCCCTCCTACCCTCCTTAATTCTAGTACCCACCCAGGAATCCATTGACTCTAAATGCTTAATTTTTCATTCATAAACAGTAAATTGCTTAGCATAATTTGACTCTATATTCATATTTTAAATAAAGTTTACTAGCAGTAGGTGAAAAAATAGACATTTATCCTTGAATGTAACCAAAAAATGGTTTTTTAGTTCAAAGAATTAGATTCTAGTTTGCCTTTTAATTAATTAATTTTAGAGAAAGAAAAAAAAACACACATATTGATTTTTTGTTCCACTTATTAATGCAGTCACTAGAGGCCTGTTGCACAAAGATTCATGCAATAGGCCTTCCTTCCTCTGGTGGCTGGCACCGGTTTCCCTCTGGCACCCAGGACCCAGGCCTTTGCTTCAACCACAGCGGAGAAACCAAGTCTTAAAGCTAGGCTTCTCTGCTTCAGCCGAAGCAAGGCTTGGATTCTCCGCTCTGGCCACAGTAGAGAAGCCAAGCCTTTTCAGTCTTCTGTCTTCAGTTGTCTTCAGTCTTCAGTCTTCGCCTGGGCCAGAGCCTTCAGTCTTCTTTGTTGGGTTAATTTGCATACTCATTCCTGATTGGCTGGTGGGCGTCATGCAGGTATAGTCAGTTTGCATATTTCTCTTTTATTAGTGTAGACTAGTGGTCCAATGCACAAAATTTGTGCACAATGGTTGAGGGGGTGGTGTCCCTCAGCCTGGCCTGTACCCTCTCCAATCTGGGACATCCCCCTCATAATCCAGGACCACTGGCTCCTAACTGCTCACCTGCCTGCCCGATCAGCCCTAACCATTCTGCCTGATGGCCTACTCACCCCCAACTGCGCCCCCCCCCACCAGCCTGCTTGCCCCCAACTGCCACCCCCTGCTGGCCTGCTCACCCCTAACTGCCTCTGCCTTGGCCCTGCTACCATGACTTTGTCTGGAAGGACATCCAGAAGGTCTCCTGGAAGGTCTCCTGGTCTAATTAGCATATTACCATTCTATTAGTATAGATCAGTAGTTGGCAAACTCATTAGTCAACAGAGCGGCAAACTGCAGCTCCTGAGTTTGCCAATCACTGGTATAGATTGGTTGCTTCTTGATATACCCTAACTGGACATAGAACCTGCAACCTTGGTGTATTGGGATAATGCTTTAACCAACTGAGCTACCCCAGCCAGGGCCTTAACTTTTTTTTTTTTCTTGTCACTTTTAAAATTACTGAAGTATGTATGTAATTTTTATTTAGAACTACTGCTCTAAAGGAAGAAAGAGCCCAGCCACGTGGCTTAATTGGCTGAGCATAGTCCCATGCACTGAAAGGTTGCAGTTAGGGCACATAAGTGGTTGCTTGCAGGTTTTATCCCCAGGCCAGGAGCATATGGGAAGCAACTGATTGTTTCTCCCTCACATCCATGTTGTTGGTTTGTTTTTTTCTCTTTCCTTCTCTCCCTTTCTCCCCCTTCCTCTTGTTAAGCATGTTCTCGGGTGAGGATTTATAAACAAACAAATAAATGGAGACAAATTCTTAAACCTGTGGGATTGTGTCTCAAGAAATGCTGTTATATTAAGAGTAATTTAGTCTCTTTCCTACCTGCATAAAACTTCCATACAGCCCTTTAACTTACGAACAGGCTTTTTACATTTTAGTAAACATTCTCTGCAATGTGAAATTGATTAGAAAGTTAATATATAACACCCCCTGAATACTTAAAATCTCTTTCTGTATGTTATTTTTGGAAGGAAATGGGCTGAAGATTGTACAAATAGTTAAAATGAAGATCTTATACTGTTGTTTTATGGTGTTAGACATCACTTGAACATAAAGTAGTATGTAGAACAAATAAACATACCAACTCAGTTGGCAGTGGAGACAGGGTAAGTGACAAACTACAGAGAAAAGACTTCAGGAAATAGAAAGGGAACAGAAAGGAAGTGGTTTGAAGGATGCTTTACCTAGGGCTTATTTGGTTTAGTTTTTAGAATCTGCAGGTCTGGATCTGCTCTATCTTTGTTTTCATTGAAATCATAGAGTCTTTCCACAACATTAGTGTAATGTGACAATAAGTAGTGTAAACATACTTATAGTCATTCAGTTAGCAGGTTTTACTAAATGTTCAACAAAAGATTTTTAGACCTGGGGGTATATGGAAATAAGAGATGGGGGAGAGGAATGGATTAAGAAAGCATCTTAGAAAAAGTGAAACATAAGCTGAGATATGAAAAATGAGTAGAAAATAGCCTTATAAAGCAGAGAGAGGAGCCAATATGGGTCTGAAGAAGACCGGAGAGTATTGATACAAGGCAAGGGCATTGTAAATCATGTTAGGGGAATTGACTTGATTCTCAGTACAAGGTGAAGCTGAATTTTTCAAGAATCACTCTGGTAATGAGGTTGGGAAATGGACTGTAGAGGGGTAAGAGATGTGGAGATCACCATTTAAGACATTGTTGCACTAATTCTGTTGAAAGATAGGAATGGGGGATTTGGACTAAGTGGAGTTAATGCTTGTGGAAATGGAGAGAAAGAAATGGATGGGTTCAATAAAAATTTAAGAAGCCCAGTGGACAAGACTTAATTGGACATTGTGGTGAGAAAGAGGAATATTTTCAGTTTTTTTGATTTAGATACATAGGAATATGCTGGTATCTAAAATAGGGAAGTAATGGCAGTAGCAGGGTTTTGGGGTGTGGAGTGATCATTAGTTCAGTTTTGGACATGTTGAGTTGGAATCTGAAAGGAAAAACTCTGTTTCTTCTTTTTCTCTCCACACTTACACCAGTACTCTGGCTGCCTAATGTGTGTGTGTTTGGAGTGGGAGGGTCCCCCCACAACAAGCAGTTCTGTAATTCTCTGAGACATCAACTGGTTGGCCTACAATTCAATTCAATTCTGGCATTATACACCTAGAATAAGCATTAGATCCTACAGATTAAGGGCTCAGTCCCACAAGACTTCATGCTTCACCACTGTCCTCAAGTTTTTCACAACTTTGTCTGAGTTGACTACAAATCGGGAGTTTTCATGATCCTTTCTTTGTGTTCAATCATTTGGTAGAACATCTAATTTATTTACTAGACTAAGAGGCCCAGTGCATGGATTTGTGCACCAGTGGGATCCCTCGGCCTGGCCTGTGCCCTCTCATAATCTAAAACCCTTCGGGGCATGTTGGGGCCCAGTGCACAGATTCAGCCCAATCCCCAAAGGCCAGACCAAGCTGTGCACCGGGCCTCTAGTATGAATATAAGATCTTTGGTTACTCTCCCTCCCCCTCCACCCCCACTCCTACTCCATCCCCACCATCCACTTTCCTCTGAGATTCATCAGTCTGTTCCATGTTTCTATGCCTGTGTGCTAAGCATCTGTCCCCTGGTGGTCAGTGCACATCATCAGAGTGAATGGGCGAATGGTTGCTTAGGCTTTTATATAAATAGATTACTGGTTTATTTTAGAATGATAGAACTCAGGAACAGCCAGATGGAAGAGTTGCATAGAGCAAGGTACTATGTGGAAGGGGTGCAGAACTACCATGTCCTGTGCCTGCACCTCTGTGTGTTTGCTATGCTAGAAACTCTGAAAGCCAAAATTTGGGGATTTTTATGAAAGCTTTGTTATGTGGATATTATTGATGAAATCATTGCCATTAACTCAGTCTCCAGCCCTCTCCTCTCCCAGAGTTGGAGGTGGAGACTGTAAGTTTCAACCTTCTAATCACTGAGTTGGCTCCCCTGGCAACCAGCTCCTCAAAGGAGCTTGTGATAAATAACAAAAGATACTCCTTTCACCTTTATCTTCCTTATGAAATGTGGGACTCCTGCTGTAGATTTTGGGTACAAAGTGGGCTAAATGCTGGTACACTTCTCTAGTGAGGTCTGTAGATTGGAAATTTCAAAAGTTTTATTAGAGATCTGCCAGGAATGGGGGAAAGGACAAATACATATTATAAATAACAATACCACAGTACCTATTAGCTACCAGTTTAATTATCACAAGTAGTTGAACATAAAAGTTTGGGAACAAAAAGTGGCTGTTTTTGGTTTGTTTCTTGAAGAGGAAGAAAGAAGAAAGGGCTTATAGTGAGGTTGATCAGGGAGAGAAGCCAAATTGGTGAAACAAAGTCTCTTATGGACTGATATTCATAAGAGTGGTATATCATCTCATATTAATCAATCAAGTATAACTAATGTATTGGCTATTAATGTTCACTACATACTGTTCCTGTCGGCAAACTGATAAAAATAATCCAAATCGCAGTCATAATATCAGGGTGATCACTTCATAAGGTATATAAATGCCTAATCACTATGTTGTGACCTGACACTAATATAATGTCTGTCGAATGTAATTGAAAATAATTTAGGAAATAAGTTGAAAAATTTTTTGAGCAAAGCATTAGAAATGAATGGGCTCACTGGCTAGTGATTTATATGATACTTGATGTGGTTATTTTCCTGTACTGCCTACAGAAGATTGCTTCTAGTGTTGAAGAAGAATGGCTCCTTTCACTTTAATTTTACTTTCACTTTCAGTAGAATTCTAAAATAGTTTGGATTTCGTTTTAAATTTTGCCCCCTTTGGAAAGAAGACATTCAGTGATGAGTGTTATCAACAAAATAATTTATAAGACTCTTACCATTGTTTTTGTACCTAAAAGAAAATAGAGTTATTCAAATTAGTTTATTGACATTGTTTAAAACTTCTTTTTTCTTTTTTTACAGAAATGGCTGCAGTCTACTGACCTCACTAGAGAGGTATACCAGCATTTAGCCCACTATGTACCCAAAATCTACTGCAGGGGTCCCAACCCTTTTCCACAGAGAGAGGATATGCTGGCACAGCTTGTCTTATTGGGACCAATGGAATGGTACATTTGTGGTGAAGATCCTGCATTTGGATTTCCAAAACTTGAACAAGCAAACAAACCTTCTCATCTTTGTGGTCGTGTTTTTAAAGTAGGAGAGCCTACTTACTCTTGCAGGTAAAATATTATCATTCTCTTTATAAAAGGCTCTTGTTTTTATTTGACTTTTTTTCCTCCTGAAAACTTGTCTTTGTTTTTAAATTATGAAGTATAGTGTGTGTGTGTGTGTGTGTGGGTGTGTGTGTATACACAGCAAGTATATGTAGTGTAATAAGTAATTATGAAAAACATTCATGAAATTATTTTCCAAGTCAAGAAGTAGAACATCACCTGCATCTTAGAAACCCACTGTTTGCTTTCTTCCTACCCCATAATTAACTGCTACCTTGACTCTTGTAATAATCACTTTCTTGCTTTTCTTTCCTCTTTTTAAAATATATTTTTATTGATTTCAGAGAGGAAGGGAGAGGGAGAGAGAGAGAGAAACATCAGTGATGAAAGGATCATTGATTGGCTGCTCTTGTAGGATTGAGACTGCAACCCAAGCATGTGCCCTGACTGGGAATCGAACTGTGCCTCCTGGTTCATAGGTCGACGCTCAACCACTGAGCCAAACCGACTAGGGTGGTCTTTTCTTTTCTTGATCATTTTTCAGTTATAGTGATTCTTTTTGATGTTATCCCATCTTCCACATATTATCCCAGATCTGTGGAAGCCTCATCACACCAACATCTTTATCCTTTTTACATGCCTTCATTAGTTTTTGAATATTCCTTTGATTTCTGTCTCAAAATGTCCACAGCCCACTATTTATTACTCTGACCCATATGCAGAATCATGTTACCAACCAAACTGGATCTGAATGCTCAGTAGTTGCCAGCAAAAAGATGATTTTATGAGAAGGAACTTTATTGTGAACCAGCAAGCAAGGACAAGTATATAATCCATATTTATTAGGGGAAATCATGCACTAGCATCGAGGTAGATTTAGTCATTGCATGTGTAGTAGTGACATGCCAGTGCTTGTACACTTAGGAAACATGCTTAAACATATATTCCATGTGCAAAAATGATGGAAAAATCTCTGCAAATCTACCCTTGGGTGGAGATTTTCATGTTTTAATGAGGAAAGTTCATGTGGAGGTCATGGAAAAGTTCTTCGGGCTGCTCCAGACAGTCTCAGGTGATTTTAGCTGGTTCACCCCCTCATCCTGCAGAATATCCTGGGCTTGATCATGAAAAACATTGTAGCAATCATCAACATCAGGGATTGTGTAGGTATGGATAAACATCTGACTAAGTTTTGGTCTTTCTGTGAAACTTTCTGCAAACGTTAAAGAGCGTACATAAACCTTATACATTTTAGAGAGATCTAATCAGGGTTATAGGTTATTCAAGGCAGAGTTTCCTTTTAGTTGGGAATGGTAGCTAGGAAGCAAGATATGAGTGTTATAGGTACCTACTGCTACAGGATGACTTTTTTTTTTCTTTTTAAAAAATTTCTTGTTGAATATTGAGTGTGTAAGGGTAAAGATAGAGAGGAAAGCACTCATCTCCTTTATGACTTCCTATTTGTCATAACTAATCATTGTTAACATTTTACTATGTATCCCTCTAGAAAGTTTATATGCATATGCAGGCATATATATCTATACTAGAGGCTTGATGCACGAAATTTGTGCAAGGGGCTCGGCCCTCACAGCCCCGGTGGCTTCCCTCGGCCCTCACAGCCCTGGCTTTATCTGGAAGGTCATTCGGCTGTCCAGTCTAATTAGTATATATATAAAAATCCAGGGTCTATATCGTCCAAAATGACCAAAGCCTTGACCAACCAGCAGTCCGGCCTATAGTCAGTGCTGAGTTGCTGTGGTGACCCAGCACTGACTGCCACCTCTGCCAGCACAGTGACCCAGCACTGACTGCTGAAGGAGCTGGGGACCAGGCCTGGAGAGAGAAGCGGGGTCTGATCTGTAGCCTCCATGCAGCTGTTTAGCCCTTGCCTCACTCTTTCACTCCAGGCTTGGCCAGCAGCCATGCCTCTCTTTCTTTCTTGACCTCCGGCAGGGCTGCTGATCAGCCCCACCTCTCTCATCAGGCCCGGAAATAGGCCCAGAGTTACTGACTGGCATAGAAACCAAGCAATCAGTACCAAATTTGGGTGAACTGTGAGTAGCCAATGACTGCCTAGGAGGTAGAGCTTTTGACGCTGACTGGCATAGAAACTGACGAATCAGAACTTAATCTGGGTGAACTGTAAAGGCAGAACCTAAGGTGGGGCTGAGGAAGGGTTTTAAGGACAATAGCTGTTTGGTATAGGTATAAGAAGAAAGTGGTTCAAATTTTTAATGATAGGTTTAGCAGTATAGTGCTTATGGCTGGCTATCAGTCCAGATATTGGGATTATGTATTTTTGTCTGCTGAGAGCATCTCCTCCTGCTGAAAAAGGTTTACCCCCACCCCCATTTAAGCAATCCTATCCTATCTATACTAATAAAAGGATAATATGCTAATTAGACCAGGTTTACTGGCCATCTTCTGGATGTCTGACTTCCTTCCGGACAAAGCCATGGTGGTGGGGGCTTAGGCAGAGGCAGTTAGGGGCACTCAGGCCGGCAGGAGAGGGCAGTTAGGGGTGAGATCAAGCCAGCAGGGGAGGGCAGTTGGGGGGTGAGATCAGACCCAAAGGGTATCCTAACCCTCAGCTATTTCACTTGCCCCAAACTCTGATCTAGCCTCAGCTAACAGAACCTTTCTGCTCTGCTTAGACTCTAGTTTATTGTGCCTCAGTGAGAGAGGGCCATTATGGGGCTCAGCTCATGAATTTTCCTTCTCTTAGTTATTACATCCTAGTGCTGCCAGTTCAATGCCTGGAAGTAGTTGCCTCATGTATTCGTCTAGTTTTATGGTTGTGTACAGTGAGAGAGTTAGTTCAGTACCAGTTTTCTGTCATAATCAGAAATGGAAATCCCACAATTTATTTTAACTGTGGAAGTTGTTTAAGTTTGTTGAGCACCTTCTAGGTGCTAAATTTAATGCTAATCTTTCTATATACTCACTTTAATCCTTCTATAAACTTCTTAGGAAAAGAGCACAGAATAGTTTAAGGGACTTCCTGCAGTTATGAAAATTGAAAACAGGGCTCTCTTACTCTAAAGTCCATGTTTTTCTTCATTTTACTTTTTTTTTGAATCTCACATATTTGTCCATTGAATTTTTCACTTAGTCTCAGTAAAATGAGTAAAAAACTGGAGAAAAAGACTGAGTTATTCTTGTGGCTAAATTTATTTAGTTCCTAAATTCTGAGAGATATTCTTTATTAAAATATTAGTATATAAAATAAAGATAATTAGGTAGTTTTTTTTTAAAATATATTTTATTGATTTTTCACAGAGAGGAAGGGAGAGGGATAGAAAGTCAGAAACATCGATGAGAGAGAGACATCGATCAGCTGCCTCCTGCACACCCCACATTGGAGATGTGCCTGCAAGCAAGGTACATGCCCCCGACCGGAATCGAACCCAGGACCTTTCAGTCCGAAGGCTGATGCTCTATCCACTGAGCCAAACTGGTCTTGGCTAATTAGGTAGTTTTGATTTGTTTTATAATGTTCTTGCAAAAAAAAAAAAAAAATTTAGCAGCTTCTTTTTTTTTGCTCATTCTACTCATCCCTGAAACTGAAATACAGGAACTATTACGTAGTAAGAACTCTGACTCCTAACCAGAAAATCAAGTTGCATTGCAGTACTATTTTCTGTACTATGAAATAATGCAAAGAATAGTAAATAAAAATCATAATTAGGCTGGAGAAAGAGCTTTTGGTGACAGAATTGTGGACTTGGCCTGAGTTCCTTTTTCCCTCATTATCTCATTAGACTACTGTATATGCTACTGTTTCCCAGTTGCATATATTTGGCTCAGCAAATATTTGTTGAGCAAATGCCTGTTATATTGTTCAAAATACAGAGGACAGTTTGAAAGATGTAATTTTGCTGTTCCTACTTTAAATTGCTTACGTATTCCTATTCCACATTTCCATACTCGTTTAGTGGCAATATCATATTTATTGTAAATCAGCTACTTTCTAGGGCTAACTAACCGTTATTACATACAGGACATTTTTCCATTCTGAGTATGTAAGATTTTTTTTAAGCCAGATACTTGATTTTCAGGATAAGATGTTGATCCATGAGTAATATCAGCGGGGTAGTGATACTTTTATTCCTTTTCTGTCTGGAAATATAAAACACTATTATGGAAGAACCACTTAATTCCAGTAAGAAGAATTGTTTATTCCGTTTCTTACTATTTTTTGTTGTTAATCCTCTATTGATTTTTAGACAGAGTAGAAGCGAGGGAGAAAGAGAGAAACATCGATGTGAGAAAAACACATCAATTGTTTGCCTCCCACATGTGCCCCAACTGGGGCCAGGGATTCAGCCTGCAACCCAGGTATGTGCCCTTGAACAGAATTGAACCTTTAGTCTAAGAGCCGGCACTCTACCCACTGAGCCAGATTGGCTAGGGCTTCTTACTTTTTAAACACTTGAATTTTTTTTTTTAGCAGAGTTCTATTTTAAAACTCTTTATTTTTAACATGAATAGTCCAGAGGTTAAAATCAGTGCTGTATTAGTTTTAAAAATATTAGTTAACTTTAATTGTGGAGGTGATACATGAATGAAATTTTACTGTGCATATTGTAATTGTGGCTTTTTGTTGGTGATATTTCCTAGATAATCTAGTGTGGATTCCTGTAATTATCTAAAATGAGTTGTGACCATTTATTTAGAGATTTGTTGATCATTTTTATTAATTCTGCACCAGTTTGGTTCAGGATCAAGCATAGGGTACAACCTCAACTTTACATGCATGCTTTTGTCTAGATGTTAGGAAATAGTTGAACTGAAATAGATTACTATGGGAATCCTTTCAAGTGTGGAAACTCGTATTTATATTACCAAAATTTTTGTTGTTGTTTTAGGAGAAATTCATGCATTTCGAAAGACACAAATTTAATTGTACATTTTAAACAATAGTTAACCTCATGTAACTCATGGTCTATCAAGATATAGAACATTTCCATCTGACTAGACATTTCCTTGTTAACAGATTCAGCTCCTACATAATCACTATTGTTTGATATTTTCCCTTTAGATTAGTTTTGCCTGTTCTAGAACTTCATAAAAATGAAATCATATTCTTTTTGTTTCTGGTTTGCTTTTAAGTGTATATCAGATTTACCCATAATGTTATGATCATTAGAACTTGGTTCCTTTTTTATCTGAATGTATTATAATTGCCCATAATTTATTGTCCTGTTGATAAACATGTGGGTTGCTTCCAGTTTGAGGCTCTCATGAACAAGGCTTCTATTACCTTTTGTTTGAACAACTTATTCTCTTTCTTTAGTGCAAATTTTTAAAATAAAAGGAAAGAAAAATGATAATTTATTTCACAATTATATTAGCATATGCCAGTATTTTAAATGCAACACCCTATATAATAAAAGCCTAATATGCTAAGTGTCTAGTTGTCTGTTCAACCAATCGAAGTGTAATATGCTAATAGTATGCTAAGACTGCTCAACCACTCGCTGTGACATACAATGACCACCAGGAGCCAGTTGACTAGTCACTATGACATGTACTGACCACCAGGGGGCAGATGCTCTGACTGGTAGGTTAGCTTGCTGTTTGGGGTCTGGCCAGTTGGGACTGAGTGAGTCAGGCCAGACATGCCCTGGAGCCCTCCCGCAATCCCTCCTCAGCTTGCCAGACTCCCACATTGTTCCCCAGCCCTGATCATGCACTGGTGGGATCCCTCGGCCTGGCTTGCACCCTCTCACATTCCAGGACCTCTCAGGGGATGGCAGAAAGCCAGTTTTGGCCAATTGCACAGGCCAGGCCAAGGGACCCCACTGGTGCACAAATTTGTGCACTGTGCTCTAGCATTAAAGTATTAGTCATTATTATTTTATACTTCTATGTGTTTAATATGCCAAATAACATAAATCTTGCATTATTAAAAATCTTCAGCTTTTCATGACACATTTTAGGAATATAAAGATACTATTACAGGATAGGTCTTCTGACTGGAATCTCATATAGTGAACAGTATTAGTGGGTACATTATTTGCTGGCTATGAGCATTTGTAAACAAGTCTTTTTGTGGACATATGTTTCATTTTTCATGTATTAATCCCTACAAATGGAGTTGCTCAATCAAAGGGTCAGGTATATGACGATCTTAATAAGAAACTGCAAAACTTTTTCCAAAATGGTTTTTTGGTCCCACCAATAATGCATGAAAGTTCCACTTGTTCCATATCCTCACCAACATTTGATGTCTTTTCATTTTTAGCCATTCTGTGTAGTGGTATCTCATTATGGTTTTAATTTTCTTTTTTAAAAGTCTCTTCTGAAGACATGCTTTTTAGAAAATTAATTTTAGAGAAAAAGGGAGCGAAATGTTGTTATGAGAGTGAAATATCAATCAGTTGCCTCCACATATGCCCCCACTGGGGATCAAACTCACAATCAGGGTATGTGCCCTAACTGCCAATCGAACCCATAACCTTTCAGTGTTGGATGACACTTCAACAAACTGAGCCCACTGGCCAGGACATGTAATTTTACATGTGCTAATTGCTCATCATCTGACTTCCAAAGTTTTGTTCAAGTCTTTTGTCCTTTTTTTTTTTTTTTTTTTTACTGTTTGTCTTTATTGAATTTTGGAATTCTTTGTATATTCTGGGTACAAGTCCTTTGTCAGATATTTCTGTGAATTTTTTCTCTCAGTCTGTGGCTTGCATATATGGTATCTTTTGATGACAGAAGTTTTAAAATTTTGATGAAATTCATTTTATCAATCTTTTCTTTTGTGACAATCGAACCCTGTGTCTGCCTTCTCTCACATGGCAAAGATATTCTGTCTGTTTTTTCTATAAACTTTGACATTTTAGATTTTATATCTGGGTCTATGATCCATCGCAAACTAATTTTTTAGTGTATCCTTTATTTTTGACTGTTTTTGTTTTTTATGATTTCCATGTTCTTTTTTATGATGTTGAAGTTCTCACTAAATTCCTTGAGCATCTTTATAACCAACGATTTGGTAGATTGCTCATCTCCATTTTATTTTTTTGAGTTTTTGTTCTGTTCCTTCATTTAGGACATGTCTCCTCATTTTAGCAACCTCTCTATGTTTGTTAGTTATTAGGTAGAGCTGTTATATTTTCCAGGCTTGGTTGGGTGGCATTATTAGTAGGTGTTCTGTGGGGTCAAATGGCACAGCATCCCTGTTCACCCAAGCTGGGACCTCCGGATGCTTTTCTCCCCACCCTGTGGACTGTGTACACCCTTCTATTGTAGTTGAGCCTTGACTGCTTTTGCCACGTTAACAAGAAGGATTAACCCCCAGGTTGATCAGCCGAAAGTACTGGCTGCAACAGATCAGCTATGCAGGGGCCCACCCCACAGTATAAGACTTATTTCAGTGGGGCTCTGAGTCCACCCATTGAGTACATCTCATGGAAGTGGTTGGGCGTCTTCAATGTGGTCTGAAGCTGTCTACCAGGTGCACTGGTTCTGGGGCCTTCTGGGAGGTACAGGCCAACATCAACCACTGCCTGTGTTCTACCTGGGGCCTCCTGGCATGAGCTACAAAGCAATCTGCAGATGGCTGCTACTTGTGCTGGGCTTAGAGGTGTGGAGGAGAGGCTAAGCTGTAAACTAAAACCAGCTGCTGCTAGTGCCTGTTCTGGGGTCACTTAGCAAGAGGCATGGGGCACACTCAGGCCAGATGCTGCTTGTTTGAGAGATTGTAGGAAAGTCAGAAGCATGAGTCAAGACAGGCCATTAATATGGAAAAGCCACTGGAAACAGCATATTTCCAAAAGTTGTGTGGCAGGGTCTTAGGAATTCACCAGGGCAGGGTTAACAGTGTTAGCCAGGTTGATGAAAACTCAGATATGGCGCCCACCTACTGGCTCTGTGGAGAAAGGCTTAGGAAAGAAACAATGTCCTCTGTCAGCATTTGTCTGGGTGAAAGCTGCTCCTCCACCCGTATTCTGTTGCCATACAACTCAGTTCCTCCTTGAATGTACCTGGTGCCCTTTGAGCTGCTTGCCTTAGTGTTAGAACTCAAGTGGGAGTGAGTCCAAGCAAGTCTGAGTGCAGTCCCTTTTAGAGGAACTGCTTGGGCCTCCATCAGCCCTCCATCTCCCTCAGCCTCAGTTTCCACTGGTTTTTACAGCCAGAAGTAACAGGAACTTCTCTTCCTGGCACTGGAAATCTGGGCTGGAGGTAACGTGTGAGGCTAGGTCCCCTTACTCCTTGGGGTCACCTTTACAGCCGAAATACCCCTCCTGATTTTTATCCGCCACATGTGTGTGTGGAACCAATCCATTATGAATCTCTGCACCTCCTACTGGTCCCTATGTGGCTTCTTATTCCTTACTTGTAGGATTTTTGTTTAGACTTCAGGAGGATCTGACTGATGGTTCTATAGTTTATTTGTAATTTTGATGTGGTGTGAGAACTGCATTTACCTATACCTACCACCATCTTGACTGTAATCTCTTAACATGTTTTTTTATTCCTTGTATTTCCTCTTCATGGTAGCTAGGCTTAATTAAATTTTGTTATGTGGTTCGGGAGTCACTGCATAATTATTAGTGTGTAACTTTTTTTTTTTTTAATTCTCCTAGTATCTAACTTTTTAATTCTTCATGCCAAGAAGCACATGATGCTTGGCTACTTTTGTTTTGTTGAGATTGATCAGTGGGTTTATGTACCTGGCAGATCCAACCATTACTTGATGTTTTAGCAGTCACTGTTACTTGTTGCTTATATCAGCAATTTTCAACCAGTGTCCTGAAAGAATTTTTAAAACATGCATTAACTATTTAGTCAGGGACCGTGACCTCTTTTCCCTTAGATTGTCAAATTTTTAAAAATGACACAGTCTGGCCACTGTCACACAGTGGTTGAGTGTTCGGCGGAGGAACCAAAAGGTCAACTGGTTTAATTCCTGATCAGGGCACATGGCCCAGGTTGAAGGCTCAATCCCCAGGAGAGGGTATGCAGGAGACAACTGATAAATGATGTTTTTCTCTTATCGATGTTTCTATTTCTTTATCCCTTTCCCTTCCTCTCTCTCAAAAAAATAAAATAAAATGAGCTTTGGCCAGTTTGACTCAGAGGATAGAACATCAACCTGCAGACTGAAAGGTCCCATGTTCAATTTTGATCAAAGGCATATGGCTGGGTTGCCGGCTAAATCCCCAGTGGGGGGCATACAGGAAGCAGCCAATCAGTGAGTCTTTCTCATCATTGATGTTTCTGTCTCTTTCTCTCTTTCTCCCATCCTCTCTGAAATCAATAAAAATATAAATAAATAAGTAAATAAATAAATAAAATGGCAGTAGCCAAGACAATAGCCATCCAGTGTAAATGAATCAAAATTATACCTAATTTTTTATCAGATTGATAAAAATATATATTTCGTGGTATGCCACAGAATTTTAGTGATTAGTTTATGTGTGCCATGAGATGAAAAAGGTTGAAAATCGCTGGTCTGGATCATTATTTTATTAGGAGGTAACAAAATGGTGACATTCTAGCTTGTCATTTCTTTTCCTTTTTTTTAAAGTATGTTTATTGATTTTAAAAAGAGGAAGGGAAAGGGACAGAGAGATGGAAACATGAATGATGAGAGAGAATCATTGATTGGCTGCCTCCTACATGCTCCCTACTGGGGATCTAGCCTGCAACTTGGGCGTGTGCCCTGACCGGGAATTGGACCATGACCTCCTAGTTCATGAGTTGAGGCTCAACCACTGAGCCACACTGGCTGGGCTATCATTTCTTTATTAGCTTTTTAGTTTATTATTTAAAAGAAAACATAATCCCTTATCAATTCTTTGAAATGTTGTAAAGAAAGAAATAGAGCCCTGCCCTGTGTGTCTCAGTTGGTTGGTCATCATTCTGTGTGCCAAAAGGTTGCCGGGTTCAGTTCCTGGTCGGGGCATATGCCCAGGTTGCATGCTAGATCCCTGGTAAGGGGTGTGCAGGAAGCAGCCAATTGACATTTCACTCTCATATCTCTGTTTCTCTCTCTCCCCTTTCTTTTCTCTCTCTCTCTAAAACTCAATTAAAAAACTTAAAAAAAATAAATGTCAATATGTACAGACTGTATACTCATTTACCTTGAAAAAACTAGCCCTGGCCAGGTGGCTCAGTTGCTTGGAGCACCGTTTTATACACCAAAACGTTGCAAGTTCAATTTTCCGGTAGGGTCCATACCTAGGTTGCAGGTTAATTTCCAGTTGGGGTATATACAGGAGGCAACTGATCAGTGTTTCTCTCTCTCTAAAAATAATAAAGAACAGCAACATATTCTCAGGTGAGGATTAAAAATTAATAACCTTTAAAACTTTAATAAAAAAGCATAAGAAATATTCATGGACATGATGATTTACTCTTACAAGAATATTATAGCTCCCAAATTTTATCAATAAATTCTAAGTAATCTCTGTCAGAATTTTAGCTGTATATTTTTTGAAGAACTCTATGAACTTATTCTCAATGATGTATGGAAGAATAAATAGTTAAGTCAACCTAAAAGAGGGGGAATAAAGAGGAATTTCCCCTACCAAATGTTACGACATCGTACAAAGCCATAGAAATACAGTGTGAACAAATAGATCACTCAAACGTATTAGACAGCTTAGAAGTAGAACCAAGGATATGTGGGAACTTATATTATGAAGGTAATACCACAATCAATCCTCCTATATAACAAAAATCTCCATATAATAAATACTAAGTGGTTAGTCATCCGTTCAACCAATTAAAGCATAGTATGCTAATGATATGCTAAGGCCATTCAACTACTCAATATGATGTGCGCAGACCACCTGGGGGCAGACATTAAACTGGTTGACCAGTCTTTATGATGTGCACTGACCATTAGGGGGGAGATGCTCCAATTGGTAGATTAGCTTGCTGCTGGGATCTGGCTGATTGGGACTGAGCAAGATGGGCCAGAAATGCCCTGGAGCCCTCCCACAGTCCTACCCCTGCTGGCCAACCTCCTGTGTCCCTCCCCGGTCCTGATTGTGCACTGGTGGGGTCCCTCAACCTAGCCTGTGCTTTCTCGCAATCTGGGACCCCTCAGGAGATGTGGGAGAGCCAATTTTGGTTCAATCCCACTCAACACAGAAACTGCCCCCTGGTGGTCACTGTGCTCCCACAGAGGGAGCACCACTCAGTCAGAAGCTGGGCTCTCAGCTGGTAAGTGCAACAGCTATGGTGGGAGCCTCTCCCACCTTTGTAGCAGCGCTAAGGATGTCCAACTATCAGCTTAGGCCCACTTCCCGGGCCTAAGCCAGCAGTCAGACATCCCCCAAGGGCTCCCAGACTGCAAAAGGGAGTGAGCCAGGCTGTGGGAACCCCCTCCCCAAGTGCATGAATTTTGTGCACCGGCCTCAGTAGATAAACTATTGTTTGGTAGGTGGTGCTGGGGTGGGGGGAAGCTCATTTTATGTAGAGAAATAAGCCTATCTCTAGTCTATATCATATACAAAGGTAGACTCCAGATGAATTAAATACTTCATTGTGGAAGATAAAAGCAAAAGATTAATAGAAGAAAATTAAAACTATTTTTGTGACCTCGTTTGGGGCAAGTCTTAAAACCTCAAATCATAAACCAGTTGCGTATGTTGTGTGTGTTGTGTGTGTGTGTGTGTGTGTGTGTGTAAAATTAATTGTATCAAAATAGGAAGTTCTGTTTAACAAAGGACCTTACAGACAATATTAATACATAATAACAAGTGGGAGATAATATTTGCAATGTTTAATATTGCCATTGATTAATGTCTTTTAAACTAGATTATACAGAGAACTCCTATAAATAAGCAATATAAAGAAAGCAGTCCCAACAGAAAAATGGGCAAAGGATAAAAACAGGTTATTTATAGAGAAGAAAGCCCCCAAAGCAGTAAGCATATGAAGAATTGCTCAAGCATATTGGCAGTCAGGGAAATGCAAATTTAAACATTAAGATATAATTTCATATATGTTAGTCTGACACACATTAGAAAAACAGATAAAACCAAGTGCTAATGAAGATTCAGGGCTATTAGAACCCTCACACACTAGTGGGGATGTGTGTAGACACTCTGGACAATAATATGGCACTCAGGATAAGAACTTTTTGACTCAGCAATTCTGCTCTTGAATTTATATACCAAAGAAAGTCTCAGACATATCTATAAGAGAACATTTACAAGGATGTCCTTATAGCATCTTTTGTAATAGAAAGTCATTGGAGGTAATACAGATGTTGGCCCCAGGAATAGTGGAGAGATAAAATGTTTTGGATACAGGCCATGGCATATTGTCTAGCAGAAAATCAGATGTACTCACATAAAATGACTGGATTATGTTACAGAAGTGAAAAAGTAAAGGATAGAATGTGATATATAACAGGAAGATTTGCATATATTAAAAATACATGCACTCTGCTGAAACCAGTTTGGCTCAGTGGATAGAGTGTCAACCTGCAGACTAAAAGGTCCCAAGTTCTATTCCGGTCAAGGGCATGTACCTTGGTTGCAGGCATATTCCCAGTAGGGTGCATGCAGGAGGCGGCTAATCTCATTAATGTCTCTCATCGATGTTTCTAACTCTCTATTCCTTTCCCTTCCTCTCTGTAAAAAAATCAATAAAATATATTAAAAAAAAAAATACATGAACTTGCCCTGACCAGTTTGGCTCAGTAGATAAGAGTGTCAGCCTGCAGACTCAAGGATCCCAGGTCTGATTCCGGTCAAGGGCATGTGTCTTGATTGCAGGCACATGCCCACTGGGGAGTGTGCAGGAGACAGCTGCTCCATGTTTCTCTCTCATTGATGTTTCTAACTCTCTATTCCTCTCCCTTCCTCTCTGTAGAAAATCAATAAAGTATATTTTAAAAAAATACATTCACTCAAAACCATTTTGCAAGAACATTTATATACTAGCCTAAGCAACTGTTACAGCAGAATGACCAGAAAAACTAGTCAGTATTGTGCACTGACCACCAAGGGGCAGACGCTCAATGCAGGAGCTGCCCCCTGGTGGTCAGTGCACTCCCACAGGGGTAGCATCTCTCTGCCAGAAGCCAGGCTCACAGCTGGTCAAGGCAGTGGCGGGAGCCTTTCCTACCTCCGAAGCAGTGCTAAGGAGCAGTGAGCTGAGTGGTAAGGAGAGTGAGCAGGCGCGCGGTAAGGAGTGAGGGGTCCTGGACTGTGAGTGGGATGTCAGGCTGGGCTGAGAGATGCCACCCCCGCTATCCAGTGCAGGAATTTTGTGCACCAGGCATCTAGTATGAATAAAAAGGCATACAAAAAGCACATTAGAGTTGTTTGCTTATGAGGATATAAGAACCAAGGATAAGGGAAATTTAAAGATTTTTTATCATTTTCCATCTCATTTCATGGCATTACAGAGATTCTGTTATTTAAGATTAGAGGCACAGTGCACAAAATTCGTGCATGGATGGGTTCTGAGACCTGGCCAGTGATCAGAGCCGATCAGGGCCTTCCTTCTGGCTGCCAGCTGGGGCCTCCCTTCCCCAGCTACTAGCTGCTGTCTGGGACCTTACTTCATTCTGCGCTGCCCACTGATGGTCAGTGCATATCATAGCAAAGGGTCTAACTCCTGAGGGGACAGTTTGTATATCTATACTAATAAGAGGTTACTATGCTAATTAGACTGAGAGACCTTCCAGGCATCCTTCCAGACAAAACCATGGTGGTGGGGCTGAGGCAGAGGTGGTTAGGGGCAAGCAGGCAAGCAAGGGGGGAATAGTTGGGGCGATCAGGCCAGCGGGGGAGAGGGCAGTTAGGGGCAATCAGACTAGAAGGGGAGGAAGTTGGGGGCGAGCAGGTTGGCAAGGGGGAAGGGGGAGTAGGTGGCAAGCGGCCGGCAGGCAGAGTGATTAGGAGCAATCAGGCAGGCAGGCAGGTGCGTGGTTAGGATCCAGCGGTCCTGGATTGCGAGAGGGATGTCCAACTGCCTGGGATCAGGCCTAAGCCAGTAGTCGGTCATCCCCCAAGGGGGTCCCAGATTGGAGAGAGTGCAGTCCGGGACAAGGGACAGCCCCCTCTCCTTGTATATATAGAAGATGTGATCGTAGATATATCGAACTGGCAGTATGATGAAAGCAAATGAAATGACTGAGGATACTACTGTTACAGCCCATCCACTTTGTGGAATTCTTTTGTTGTTGTTGTTGCTGTTAATCCACATCTGAGGATATTTTTTTTTCCCATTGATCTTTTAGAGAGAATGGAAGAGAGAGGGAAAGACCAAGAGAAACATCAATGTGAGAGATACACATCAATTGGTTGCTTCCTGCCTGAGGCCTGACCAGGCCCTGGCTGGGGAGGAGCCTGTAACCGAGGTACATGCCCTTGATGAATCAAACCTGGGACCCTTCAGTCTGCAGGCCGATGCTCTATCCACTGAGCCAGACTGGCTAGGGCAGCCTTGTGGAATTCTTCTCTTATCAGAATATCTTAGAAACCATATGTATTGGGTGACGATCAGACATAATGACCAAGTGAGGAGACACATGTCAGTCTGTACATTAATCATTTAGACTGTTTAATTTCCTTTTTAAATTAGTTAAAATTTAAATAGAAATATAAATCCTAATATTTTCTTGTCTTTCTGGGTATGTACACATACCACTTTGAAGACCATTGATTTGAAACACCTGTTTGGAGGAAGTTACTTGAAATTGCAAGATAAAGTTTAAAATCTATTCCATAATATCTATGTGTTTTAATATAAAATGTGACTTCCCCGAATCTTTTGGGGAAATTACCATTCTAGTAATATGTGCCTTCAAAGACTCACTAGAATATATCCAATATGAGAAAAAGGTTCTTAAGCTGACTTCATTGGTCAAAGATCAGAGAGATCTTTGGGAATAATATTTCCTTTCTTTTAACAGTAAGACAGTTCACTATTATTGCTCTTTTAGAATGGAATCCAGTATGAAGTATTATGCTGTGAAATATGCAGTCATTTTATGACACTAATTTTTATTTTTTTTCTCTAACTTTACAGAGACTGTGCAGTTGATCCAACTTGTGTTTTATGCATGGAATGCTTTTTGGGAAGTATTCACAGAGACCATCGATACAGGGTTAGTAATGTCCAGATAATAATCATATGTAGTATTTAATTTTATACTACACTAAAGGCCTGGTACACTAAACTCATGCACGGGGGGAAGAGGGGATGTCCCTCAGCCTAGCCTGCACCCTCTCCAATCAGGCTTAAACTGGGAGTCGGACATCCCTCTCACAATCCAGGACTGCTGGCTCCCAACCGCTAGCCTGCCTACCTGCCTGATTGCCCCTAATCGCTTCTGCCTGCCAGCCTGATTACCCCATAACCACTCCCCTGCCAGCCTGATCGATGTCTAACTGCTCCCCTGCCAGCCCGATTGCCCCTAACTGCCCTCCCCTACCAGCCTGGTTGCTCTTAACTGTCCTTTCCTGCAGGGCTGTTCCCCCCCAACTGCCCTCCCCTGCAGGCCTGGTCTCCCCCAACTGCCCTCCCCTGCAGGCCTGGGTCCCTCCCAACTATCCTTCCCTACAGGCCTGGTTGCCTGCAGCTGCCCTCTCCTATAGGCCTGGTCCCTCCCAACTGCCCTTCCCTGCAGGCCTGGTCTCCCCAACTGCCCTCCCTTACAGGCCTGGTCCTTCACAACTGCCTTCCTCTGCTGACCTGATCACGCCTAACTGTCTTCCCCTGCAGGCTTGGTTCCCCCAGTCTCCAACTGCCCTCCTCAGTCACCCCTAACTGCTCTCCCCTGCCTGCCATCTTGTGGCGGCCATCTTGTGTTCACATGGGGTCAGCCATCTTTGACCACATGGGGGCAGCTATCTTGTGTGTTGGAGTGATGGTCAATTTGCATATTACTCTTATTATATAGGATATCTTTTCTGCTATTTTTAAAATTCTAAGGTTTAACACTAAAATAGACAGTGGTTTAAGAAATGTGTTATTTTTAAACACCATTAAACATACAATGGCAGTGTAGATATGAATTATGAATCTAGACTTCTTGAAATGTAGTTTTAGAAAGACATATTGGTTTTCAATTAGTTTATTTTGATGTTTTTCTGTGTTTATTATCTTCAGAAATCTAGGTTTATGAAAGGGGTTATCAAAAATTAGAGGACAAAGTTGAGTTAAAATAAGAGGGGGGGTTGCTAAAGGGGTTTGTGTGAGATAAGAAGTAAGGAAAAAGCGACAGGATTATACACTGAGTGCCAGTTTATTATGATCTCTGAATGCATAATAATCTCACCACTCATTGTGCATCCTATATAATAAAAGGCTAACATGCAAATTGTCCCCTCAACCAGGAGTTCGACCAGCAGGCAACCGGCCAACTGCTCATGTCCCCTCCCTCTGGCCAGGCTAGCCAGACCCCTCCCATGCATGAATTTATGCACCAGGCCTCTAATACACACATACACACACTGAGTGGCCAGATTATTATGCGTTCAGAGATCATAATAATCTGGCCACTCAGTGTACATTTTAAAATGTTCTATTTATTGGTCATCTGCCACAGAAGATTTGTCATTTCTTAATATTAAAGAGGCAGTTACTACATTGTAGAAGAGAACTCAACTCTAAAACATAAGACACACTAATTTTTTTCTCTGCTATAATGCAATTAATACTTTTACAAAATCAGGTTTGTTTGCTTTCAAGTCAAGGATATAACAAAGGCAGATTATTATTAAGCCTATCTTGATTTCTCTACTGAGAGTTCAAAACAGACCCATGAACATTTAGAAATTAGGCAACTGTTAGTAGCTGGAGCTTTTTCACCCTAATGTCAAATAAAATGGTAGAGAATATCACAGTCTTATTATTTCAGGAGCCCTGTTGGTTCAGGACTTTTCCTCCTATTTGTTTTTATTCAGAGAACCCAAATATTGGTAATAACGAACTAAAAACAGCCACAAAATTGAACTCCTTGTATGTTTGTATTCTCTTTATTTTCCTAAGTCAGTAAAAGAATCCCAGTTTCCTTTAAACTGTTTACCTATCTTCAATAAGAGAATGTGCATGAAAACTGTAGGGTGGAGTTATCATTTTTCAAATGCCTGCCTGCCCATGTTTCTTGACATATATCTTTGCAGTCCCTGAGAATAACTGTCATTTGTGGGTTTACATTAATTATTTGTGACATATAACACAGATAGTTTGGGCAAATTATATTAAGGCTGATCTAAAATTTGCACTTAACCATTTCTAAACTCTCTCTTAGAATTTTTTAAAGAGCAAAATTTCCAGTCTACCAATGATTAATAAATTCTGTATTTCCAAATTTTTTGAATCATTTCCATATCTTTAAAAGAATAAATAGTTTCTTTTGCTCCTCTCCATTTCTTATGTGAAAATGCAAATACAGGTCATCTGAGCACAAAGTAAGATGGTGGCCGTCTACAAGGCAAGAGAAGAGGCCTCAGGATGAAACCTTCTGGCTGGCACCTTTCTCTTGGACTTCCCAAATTCCAGAATGGCTCCTAATTTCCCTGATCAGAGCTACTATAGCTACCCTAGACATACTGCCTAGTAATTTTTTGCAAATAGTCTTTCAGCTCAGCCATAACTAGTCCTGTTCACGCCTGCAGGAGTGTCCACCCAGTTCCCCTGTTTCTCCTGGCAGAAAGGATAGCGGCAGCAACAGGATACCTCTCCTCTCTGGGCTGAGCTCCATCATGAGTTCCCAGCTTTCGGGCTGTCTCCCTGGTTTGTATCAGCCCCACCCCCTTTTTGCCCTCCTCCCTTGTTCCACCTACCCACCTTTAGATGTTTCAGTGCACTGATCTCTTAGGTATATTTGTGAATTGAACAGGGAATATTTTGTTGTGATATGGCTGTTCAAATTCTTGAAACTTCAAGGGGAGAAACCAGGGGGATCTCTCAGGATGCCACTACTCTGATATCTCTTACATTTAAGTCCTTTATCCATTTTGAGTTTATTTTTGTGTATGGTATAAGAAGGTGGTCTAGTTTCATTTTTGTGCATGTACGTGTCCAATTTTCCCATCACCATTTATTGAATAAACTGTCTTTACCCAAAAAAAAGAAGAAAAAGAAGTATAAATAATTCTTGAAACCTGCAAGTGGTGCGAAGGTATTTTTGTGGCAGGCCACTTTTATATTTCCTGAGCTTCCTTCTCAAAGAAGGCTATTTAGGAAGTGTAAGAAAAGAAAAATAAACTATCTTACTTCCTCTAATGCAAATGCAGCATTCTTATTGGACTATTCTAGTAGTTCTTGTAATAAATCTGGTGTATTTATTATCTGGTGTATTACATTGTAGCACTATAACCTGCTAGCATAGAGGCCAGCATTATACCAATTCAGTCAAAATCCAGCCCCAAACCCTGCTGATTTCCCCAATTAAGGAGCTTATGTATGTGGGCATATTTTATCTTTTTAAAATATCTGTAGTGTACTAGTTCACTACAAAGTAGCTTATTTTATTTTGAAATCACTTATATTAGTCTACAGGCTTATTTAAAATAAGCTTTAAAACATTGAGAGGTTTGCCATTTTTTAAATTTCATCCCTCCAAAGAAATTTAAGCACTCTAGCAATGTTATTTCCTTAGTACTTGTTTTTCTTATAATCTGAGAGCCCTCAGCAAATACTTATTGACAAGATGCTTTATGATTTTTTTTTTTTTAAGATGACAACATCAGGAGGTGGAGGTTTCTGTGACTGTGGTGATACTGAAGCTTGGAAAGAAGGTCCTTACTGTGAAAAACACAAACTTAACACCTCTGAAATTGAGGAAGAAGAGGTAAAAATAATTTTCAAAGTGTGGGTGTTGTTTTTTTGAGGAAATACTATTTTAAACATGAGTTTAAAATACTTTGAGACATAGGAGTAAGGTAATAATATGAGCAATGGATAAGCAAAATAGTCCTGTCACAATTAATAGTGACCAGGTATACTTTAAAAGTTTGTTGCATTTAATGATGCCATACCATTGCTCACACTTGAAATGCTGGAAATTTAGTTTAATTCATCTTTTTTTAAGTTCTTATTTATTATTGAAGGGATTACTTTCCCTATATGTGTAGATCACTTAACTTAGTTGGTTTTTGTATATTTGTGTTGTAAATAAGACTTGGTAGGCCAAAGTCTTTTCTATTGCCATACCTGGCAGCCATTTCTAATTGTCAGCTGGTAAATCATTGGATATATTATGCAACCAAGTGTAGAGATGAGAGCTCAGTACAAATAATACTCAGTCCATCTGTAAATTATGTGCTGTAATAAATTGTTGGTCCTGTATTATTTTTCCCTAACTGATATTTATAAGGGTATATTTATAACTACTGTGAATAAATACTTGACTCTCTACTGCTGTTTGTGACAACTTGATGTTTGAGTCAAGATCCTTATTTCAGCCCTGGCTAGTGTTGTTCAGTCATTAGAGTTGCAGCCCAAGCACTGAGGGGTCATGTGTTTGAGTACCAGTTAAGGGCACATACCTGGGTTGCAGGTTCGATCCCTGCCCTGAGGAGGGATGCATGCAAGAGGCAGCCAATCAGTGTGTCTTTAACATCAATGATTTGGTGTGTGTGTGTGTTTTTTTTTTCTCTCTCTCCCCCTCTTTCCTCCTTCCCACTCTTTCTAAAAATCAATGGAAAAAAATATCCTCAGTCCACTTTTATATTTCCTGAGCTTCCTTTCTTTTCAAAGAAGGATATTTAGGAAGTGTAAGAAAAGATGAGGATTAACAAAAAGCAACAACAACAACAACAAAAAAGATCGTTATTGCAGATTTTATTTTTAAATGTCAGAGAGATGGTACGTTCAAAGTACTTCTTTGTTATTAATAGGTCTGATACAGATCTGAGGCATAAATAATCCTCCCTGATGCTCATACCCTATAGGTCTCAAATATTTTAACAGAACTCCCAAGACTTTATGGTGTAGGGACAGTGTTTTGGACAGATAAAATTGTGCACAATTATTCAGTGCTATAGAAAATGTGAATCTTGTGTTTTATGTGCTTTGTCCAAGTGTTCTAGAATTTGCTACAGAGAGACACCATGTGGTCAGGGTTTTGGTTTTCTTTGCTCCTTTTAGAGCAGCTTCATTTTTATCTCATACTAGAGGCCCAGTGCATGAAAATTCATACAGTAGGGGGAGGGGTCCCTCAGTCCAGCCTGCCCCCCTCTCAAGTCCGGGAGCCCTCAGAGGATGTTTTATTGATGACTTAGGCTGTTCCCCAGTACACTGGGACCAGGAGCGGAGGCGCCTCCTCCTCTCCTGTGCCGCCCCTGGCCTCGGCCCTCACAGTCACTGTGGCTTTGTCCGGATGGATGTCCAGATCATCCTCTGAAAGACATCTGTTCTAATTAGCATATTACCCTTTTATTAGTATAGATATCAGGTTGGAGTACTGTATGTACAATTACAAATAAGACAAATGAATATATATTTGGAAAAAAGTTTTCCTTTAAAAAGAACTGAAAACTAGTATAAAGTATTAGGACTGTGGGAGAAAATATTTGCAAGTAATATATCTGATAAGGGTCTAGTATCTAAAATATGTATCTTATAACAATAAAAAGACAATCCAATTAAAAAATGGTCAAATGATGCCCCCAGCTGGTGTGGGACCGTGTTTGAGCACCAACCTGTGAACCAGGAGGTCATGGTTCAATTCCCAGTCAGGGCACATGACTAGGTTATGGGCTCTGTCCCCAGTGGGGGGCAAGCAGGAGGCAGCTGATCAATGATTCTCTCATTGTTGATGTTCCTTTCTCTCTATGTCAAATCAATAAAAACATTTATATATATTTTTAATGATCACAGGACTTGAATATATATTTATCTGAAGAATATACAATACAAATGATCAGTAGACACATGAAAACATGCTCAACATCATTAGTTAAGGAAATATAAGTCAGGATCACAACAAGTTATCCTATGATGGCTGTAATAAAAAATTTAAAAAAGGAAAAGGGTTGGTGAGGATGTAGAAAAATTGTAATCCATTGTACATTGCTAGTGGGAATGCAAGATTATTTCAGTTCTGTGGAAAACAGTTTGGCTTTTCTTTAAAAAAAATGTTAAGCATAGAATTTCCATATGAGCCTGCCCTCAAAATTTTAAACATAGAATTCCCATATGAAACTAATTTTACTCCTAGGTATACATTCAAAAGACTCACAGACAAGTATTCAAATAAGTACATAAACATGCATGTTTATAGCAGCATTATTCACCATTGCCAAAAGGTGGAAATAGTTGAAATATCTAGCATTAAATGGATAAGTAAATTGTGGCATATATATATATATATATATATATATATATACAATGTAATATTACTCAGCCATAAAAATGAATAAAATACCAATACATCCTAAAACATGAGTGAACCTCCATAACATTATTCTAAGTAAAATAAATCAGATACAAAGTCACATATTATATGGTTCTATTTATATGAAATATCCAGAATAAGTAATATTGTAGAGATGGACTGGTGGTTTCTAGGAACAGGAAAGAGGAGAATTGGGAAAAACTCTTAATGGGTAAAGGGTTTTATTTTGAAGTAATAAAAATGTTATGGAACCTAGCCCTAGTTGATTTGGCTCAGTGGATAGAACATCAGCCTGTGGACTGAAGGGTCCGGGATTCAGTTCCCGTCAAGGGCATGTATCTCAGTTGAAAGCTCCTCCCTGGGCCCTGGTCAGGATGCCTGCAGGATGCAACCAATTGATGTGTTTCCCTAGGTCTTTTACTCTTTCTTTTCACTCTCTCTAAAAATCAATGGTAAAATATCCTCAGGTGAGGATTTAAAAAAAAAAAAGTTTTGGAACTAGAGGTGTTAGTGGCACAAATTATGTCTATACAAATTGCCACTGAGTTGTTCACTTTACAGTGGTATAATTTTATGTTCTATGAATTTCATCTCAATAGATTATTTAAAAAGGAAAATTTTAAGACTTCTGTTACCTTTTTGTCTGTTTTAAAGTAGGGTTTAAATAGTCTTCTTAGAAAAATTATGAACCTGCCTGCAGTTACTCTTGGTTTTATCCTCATGCTTTAGTAGGGTAGTTATCAAAAAATGCAGACTTTAAGTAATTTCTTGAATTTTAAGAATAGAACAGCAAGATCACTTGCCTGGCTGAAGCTACATGGCCTGCCTAGAGAATATATACTCCACAGAAACTTGACAGAGGATAAAACCTCTGGACTCTACCATTTAATTTCTATTTAAGAATTCAGTTAAGAGAAATGAGGTCTTCAGGAAGAAGATTATAAGCTAAGATAAAAAGACTAATGGCCTGGTGCACAGATTCATGTACATTGAAAGAAAATTAATTAGAAGAAATATTTTAATATCACCATTCACCATTTCTCTATAATAGAAGTATCAGAGTTGAAGGAAAATTAGTAAAATGTATATGAAAATAATACATAATTTGATTAATAAATAAACTATAACAACAAAGACAATATAAAAACATTGATAAAAACAATGACTGATCAACTGATTAAACTTATTTTAATATCTCCCTATAAATCACATTAAGAGTAAAAACACTTTGAGTGCTTGACTAATTTCTCTTGTGATGTACTTACAACTTTAATGTTACATGCTCTTCAAACTCAAGAGAAAGCAACATATAATTGACCATGTACGAAAACAGGTTCAGGTAGGAATATTCCTACTCTGTCTAGAGTTTGTCCTTGTGATTTATTAATAGTTATCGCAAATGCTGGCATCACAGGAAACTGTCTTGGAATTAATTTAAATAGGAGGCCAGTGTCAGACAGGGATAAATCAGTTCTTGGAATCAGAACAACCAAGAGCTTTATATGTATCATGCATGTGTGTGTCAACATTTATTTTTAAATGACATTCGTGCACTGGGGAGGTTCCCTCAGCCTACTTTAAATAAACTGCACCCTCTTGCACTCTGGGATCCCTTGGGAAATGTCTGCCTGCCATGGTGACAGGAGAGGCTCCCACCACTGCTGCTGTGCTCACCAGCCTTGAGCCTGATTTCCACCTGAGTGTGGGAGTACAGTGACTGCCAGGGGCCAGTTCCTGCATTGAGCATCTGCCCCCTGGTGGTCAGTGTTCGTCATAACAACCAGTAGTTCTACCATACGGTCTATTTGCATTTTAGTCTTTTATTATATAGGATTGCCAGTGCATTTCATTATATACGTATTGGCCAGTCAGATGGACAGATGAACAGTTGGTCACTTAACCTTTTTATATATAGATAGATAGCATTGTATTTAGCATACCTGGTTCCCACATCTTAAATTAATACATATATCTAGGCTTTGATTTTATGCTTGAAAGGGAGAAAGCTATATAATATTTGGAATGCACTTTTAATCTGTAATAGAGTTTTTATTGAACTTTTGTTGTTATAGATTCATCAGCCTGCATCTTAAGGAAAAGCTGGAAGATATTTCATAGTATAGTTCTGTAGGGATAATGTTTAGAAATTCCACAGATCTTCTCATCTCTGGGCTACTGTGGTGGGAGGGATCCACAGACTATAGTCCTACAGGTCAATTCTAATTTGCAGCCTGTTTATGCACCACCTTAAACTAGCAATCCTATCTAATAAAAGCATAGTATGCAAATTATCCCCTTGACTGGGAGTTGTCCAGGAGTTCGACCAGGGGGCAGGGCCAGCCAGGGGAAGGGAGGGAGGCCCCAGCTGGCAGCAGCAGCCGGCAACTGGGGGAAGGGAGCAAGTATCCGGCTGGCAGCCACTAGGGATTCTACCATTTCATGAATTTCATGCACTGGGCCTGTAGTAGTTTTTATCTTTTTTAAATAGTTTAAAAAATCTATAGGATAGTATTTTGTGGCATGTAAAAATTTTATGAAATTCAAATATCAGTGTCCATAAATGAAATTTTAATAGCACACAGCGACACTTAATTGTTGATGTATGATCTATAACTGCTTTTTTTCTACAGTAGCAAAATTGAGTAGTTAAGACAGAGAACTCTGTAGACTGCAACAACTAAAGTACTTACTGACTTTTCACAGAAAAGATTTTCTGACACCAGGTATACACTAGCAGAAGCATTTTGTTTATTACTAGTGGCCCGGTGCATGAAATTCATCCACATTAAAAGGGAATTAATTAGAGAAAATATTTTAATATTGTTACTTGCCCTTTCTCTATAATAGGAGTGTTAGAGATGAATGAAAATTAGTAAAATGTATATGAAAATCTGCCTTCTGTCAGAGTCTGGGGCACGCCCTGGGACTCAGAGTCAAGTCCCCACCCATCCACGCACCTCGAAATTGTGCAAGACCCAGACCTGGCTGGCCCCACCCCCCATTGGGCGAGATCCAGACCCAGCCAATCCTACACTCATCAAGGTCTGCCAGGTGGTGAGTGCAGCCTCAAGGTCCCTGTCAGATCCTCTGGTGCAGGCCATGTGGGCAGCATGGCTTGAGGACCCCTGTCAAGCCCCACCGAGTGGGAGCACATTCTGAGACCCCCCCATCAAGCCCTGTTGGGCAGGCTAGGGGCACAACTTCAGGTCCCTCACCCTGACCCGATACCACGTGGCCTTAGGTCCCTGCTGATCAGTCCTTATGGTTCATTACAGGAACCCCACCTCCCATGTGGTCACGGCCATCTTGTGTTACAGGAACCCAGCCTCTATGCCTGCCATCATCTTGTGATGGCATTACAGCATAAGGGTCAGTTTGCATATTACCTCTTTATTATAGAGGATGCCTGATTCCCATTCACCTGTGCTTGGGTGTGGGGGTAAGTCTGGAGGCTGATGGGATAGTACCTCTTCTAGTTGAGACCTACCACATACTATATAACCTATTATGTAGTGTCTCCTTTGTTGATCATAAGAACCATACCAAATTTCTCTTAGATCTCTACATTAGGAAATGTTATGTTTCTCTTGGTTTGAACATGATAATTGATAGTGTTTCCTTTTGTTGAGGCATCTGAAAAACAGAGCCACAGTATTTGGAAATAGAGCCTATCTTTAGTAGCTATATGAAAACTTATGATCTGAATTTATAAATAGGTATTATCTTGACTTCAGTTTATTTTCCTACCTTTAATTTTCACTTTACCTGCTTTGTATATCTATTTTTCAATTCTATTTTATTATACTGCTTATATTCTTCAGTTGTAAATACTTTTTGGAACAAAATTTAATTCAATAACAAATATTAACTGAATGAGCAACCCCAGCAAATACTTTTTAATCTAAAATTTTCACTTTGCTGCTCTCATCTCATTTGAATGCAGATTAGTGATCTTTTGTTGTTTGCTTTGTTTTTGTTTTTTGTTAATATCCTCACCCAAGGGTATTTTTCCCATTGATTTTAGAGATACATTAATTGGTGGCCTCCTGCATGTGCCTAACCAAGCCAGATTGAACCTGCAACCCAGTATGTGCCCTTGACCAGGAATCCAACCCAACACTCTTCAGTGCTCTGTCCAGTTCTCTAACCACTGATCCACACCAGCCAAGGCAAATGCAGATTAGTAATCATTAATAACTAAATATTATGCTAAGTACTATACTTGGTTTATCTCATTTAGTTCTGAGAACAGCCATATAAGATAAATATTGCTAGTACCAATATTCTATATCTGCAGAAGCTTGAGTTTTAAGAGATTAAGAAACTTGCTCAAAGTGTCCCACACAGTAAGTGCTAGAGCAGTGCTTTAAACTTAGGTAGTGTCGGCTCCAGTAATGGAACTTTTTTGACAGTATCTTATATTGTTTTTTTAAACATTTTTAGCAGTGGAATTGTTATTTTAAATAAGATTCTAATTTTTTAAATTACAATAATAAGACAGATAAAGTGGTATTATTAATGAATTTATTTTTTATAAGTTGAAATGTATATTATTTACTTGTTTAGAAAGATTATTCAGACCCTCGCTGGTTTGGCTCAATGGGTATACCCACAAGCCTATGGACCAAAGGATCCCGGGTTTGATTCTGGCCAAGGATACATATGTTGGTTGCAGGCTCCTACCTGACCTGGACCCTGGTCAGGGCTCACACAGGAGGCATCCAATTGATGTGATCCTCTCTCATCAGTGTTTCTCTCTGTCTTTCCCTCTCTCTTCAATTCTCCCTAAAAATCAATGGAAAAATATCCTCAGATGCAGATTAACAAAAAAAGAAAAAATATGTATCATTCAGTCCTGGCCAATGTGGCTCAGTTGGTTGGGGGTCATCCCATGCAGTGAAAAGTTGCTGATTCAATTCCAGGTCAGGGCACTAGTCCAGGTTGCGGGCTTGATCCCTGGTGGAAGTTATGCAGAAGGGAGCTGATGGATGGATATTCTGCTCTCACATTGATGTTTCTCTCTTTCTTCTAAAAATCAAGTTAAAAAAAGTTTAAAAAACTAGTCTGTAAAAGATAATTCTAGTTTGTTTCTAGTTTTAGTACGGTAGTATGGAGAAAATCTTCATGCCTTATTTATATATGAAAACAGTTAAACTATTATAATACATGATTTCATTTTAAAAATTTAAACATTATAGAAATCCTATCTAATAAAAGAGTAGTATGCAAATTGACCATACCTCTGCTATACCCACAAGCCATGCTTACCAGCCAATCAGAGCAAGTATGCAAATTAACCCAACTAAGATGGCTATGGCCACAGAGAGAGCAGGAGGGAGGCTTGGGTTGCCCCTGGCGATGGAGGAAGCCAAGCTTTCTACACATCCTGGCCAGCCAGGGCCTTTTCTTAAGGCAACAAAGTTTCAATGGCTGTGCGAGCAGAAGGCTTGGCTCCACTCCAGGCTACAAAGTTTCAATTGTAGAAGATAGGTAAATCCCAGATACCAGAGCCTCCACTTGGGTCGCTGGGGGGCATGGCTGACCTGAAAACCACCACAGGCTCCTTGCCCAGGCCACTCTATACCCCAAAGGAACACCCACCCTGATCCAGGACACCCTTCAAGGCAAACCAGCTGGCCCCCACCCATGCACCAGGTCTCTATCCTATCTAATAAAAGAATAATATGCAGATTGACCATCACTCCAACACACAAGATGACTGCCTCCATGTGGTCAAAAGATCCTGCTCCCATGTGGACACAAGATGGCCACCACAAGATGGCTAGCAGGGAAGGGCAGTTGGGAGGGACCAGGCTTGCAAAGGAGAGCAGTTGTGGGCAATCAGGCCAGCAGGGGAGGGCAATTAGGAGTGACCAAGCCTGCAGGGGAGGGCAGTTAGGAGTGACCAGGCCTGTAGGGGAAGGCAGTTAGGGGTGACCAGGCCCACAGGGGAGGGCAGTTAGGGTCAAACAGGCTGGCAGGGGAGCAGTTAGGCATCAATCAGGCTTACAGGGGAGTGGTTAGGGGTGATCAGGCTGGCAGGCAGAAGCAGTTAGGGGCAATCAGGAAGGCAGGCAGGTGAGCAGTTGGGAGCTAGCAGTCCTGGGTTGTGGAAGGGATGTCCAACTGCATCGGACATCCCTCAAGGGGTCCCAGATTGGAGAGAGAGCAGGCTGAGTTGAAGGACACACACCCCTCACAGCTGCCTGTGCACGAATTTCGTGCACTGAGACTCTAGTATTACATAAAAGATGAAAATTTTCCGTAGTTTCCACTGCCTTCAGAAATAACCACAGATAACATTTTTGATAGTAGAGATATTCCTCTCGCATTCTTTTAATTTGAAAGAAGAGTAAATCAAAGTTGATTCACAAAGGTGTGCATTCTCTAACATAAATGTAATCAAAGAACTGTAATTATTAGTGACTAGTGGTCCGGTGTATGAAATTCATGTTTGGGTAGGGTCCCTAGACCTGGCTGGCGATCAGGGCTGATCTGTAGGGTGGCCAGTGAGGTGATTAGGACTCTTGCTCGCACCCACCTTGGCTGGCTTGGTGCTGCCCCCTCACAGGTCCGCCTGCCACTGCTAGTTGCCTCCCTATGCAGGGCGATGGGAAGGGCTCCTCTGGCATCTGCCCTGGCTTGCCTGGTGCTACCTGCCTCACCTCCTGCCACCGCTGCCAGTCGGGGCCTGTGGGCTAGGAGTAGCTTCTGCATTGAGTATCTACCACATGGTGATCAGTGCACATCATAGCAACCAGTCGTTCTGCCGTTTGGTCTGTTTGCATGTTAGGCTTTTATTATATAGAATAGTTGATAATACAACATAAGATAAGATGGTCATTTATTTACTCATTCTAGCTGACTTATGTTATGATACGAGCACTTTGAGCAGAAATCTTTCCTAATCTTTAGTTTACCATTGCACATATAAGTAGATTTGCACAGCCTAGCATCTTTTCACTGCAAAAATAATTCTTACTCAGTGACCATTTTACAAGAAGATAACCTATGCATACAAAGATAGCACAGGAATCTATATTCCTTGTTCTGCCTCAAAGGGGGTTAATGTAGCAGCAAAATTACCAGTTGGTGATTCCTAATGTGTAATGTAACACTTTTTAAAATATATATTTGTTTATTGATTTCAGAGAGGAAGGGCGTGGGAGAAAGAGAGAGAGAGATAGAAACATCAATGAAGAGAGAGAATCATTGATTAGCCTCCTCCTGCATGCCCACTACTGGGGATTGAGCCTACAATCTGGGGGTGTGCCCTTGACCAGAATTGAACCCGGACCCTTCATTCCGCAGACCAACACTCTGTCCATTGAGCCAAAGCAGCTAAGGCATTTGATATGTAATTTAAATAGGAAACAGCTCTACCAGGTCCTGAAATTTTGCAGAACAGAGTTTGGGTACTACTGGCTTGGATTCTTGAGAATTGGCCGTTATTTCTGTTCCAGGACCATTTAATTTTTATGAATCCTGTTTATTATAATTCTTCAATCTTCTAAATGTTATGGGACAGAATTGTAGGAAAAGGAGTGCCTAGATGTATAGTAAGATACTATTTTTTAAGATTCTACTTTCTGTTTTGGTGTAGTTCGAGGCTCATATTTTTACTAATATCCATTCTTTTATGAATCCTCAGGAGGTACCAGTTCTAGTTCCTTTTTGTGCAGGTGGTTGCAATATGTTAAAGTTTCTAAAGTCTTTATAAGAAATAGTAGTAACCCTCGCCAATAGGATAAAAAAAGGAATTTATTTATTTATTTATTTATTTACTTACTTACTTACTTACTTACTTACTTAGACATCAAAAGCAGCCTTTGCTCCCTAGCCCATTTGGCTTAGTGGATAGAGTGTAGACTTGTGGGCTGAAGAGTCCCAGCTTCCATTCCAGTCAAAGAGCATGTATCTCAGTTTCAGGTTCCAACCCTGGTTAAGGTTCATGTGGAAGGCAACCCATCAAAGTGTTTCTTTCACATCAGCGTTTCTCTCTCTATGTCTCTACCTCTCCCTTCCACCCTTTCTAAAAATCATTAGAAAAATATCCTCAAGCCCTAGTCGGCTTGGCTCAGTGGATAGAGCGTCGGCCTGCGGACTGATGTGTCCTGGGTTTGATTCTGGCCAAGGGCACATGCCCGGGTTGCGGGCTCGATCCCCAGTGGGGGGCGTGCAGGAGGCAGCCAATCAATGATTCTCTCTCATCGTTGATGTTTCTATCTCTCCTTCTCCCTTCCTCTCTGAAATCAATAAAGAAATATATTTTTAAAAAATATATCCTCGGGTGAGGATTAACTAAAATAAAAATAAAATAAAAAGCAGCCTGTTGAAAAGAAATAGAGGTAAAATGAGGTAAAAGGTAAGACCTCAAAAGATACTTTTTCTTTTTGAGAGAGGGAGAGAGAAATATTGATTGGTTGCCTACTGCACCTGTCTCAATCCTGGATCAAATCCACAACCTGGGTAATGTGTTCTGGCCGGGATTCAAACTCATGGTATTTTGCTGTACTGACAAAACTCCAACTAACATATGCAAGTTGGCCAGCACTTTCCTTACTTTTTTTACTTTTTCTTACATTCTTCAAATCCTAGGAATTTTTGTCCTCTTTGTCCTTTTCCCTCCATTCTTTTTACCTCCCACCTCCATTTGTGTTCTACCAGTTCCACTAGACTTATCTTTGTGTAGTCTTATGCAAGAATGTGCTGATTCTCATTCTGTGATGTTGGAACATAGTAATCTTTTATTTGAGACATTAATATAACACTATTCAGCCATTAAGCTAAATTATGTGTTTAGATTTAAGATAAAACATTAAGATTAAAAACATTTTGCCAACCATGACTGAAAGACACCGTAATAAACTTAGTACATATATGTTGAAGTAATATTTTTTTACATTAACCTAGAAATTTAGTTATGTACTGTTAAATCTAAAGAAGGAAGCTCCTGTTATATGCATACACAACCTGTGAGTGATTCTTATAATATCAAAAAGCAGTTTTCTGACCTTGTTGGCTTCTCATCTTTGTAATCCTCGAAATCAGGTTCTTTATCCTATAAAACTAAATTGGTTGTCTGTCCTTGGATAACACTCCTTTGTTTATTCTGGAAATTAGAGATTAGGAAGCTATGAAGATGGTTTGATGCTAGTTTTAAAGATCCTGGAATGTCATTCTAAAGTTTGTAGATTTATTTATTAGACATTGGAGTGCCATTGAATATTTTGGTTCATTTGGTTTCAATTGTGATTATAATTTAACAAAACATTTTAGGAAGCTTGATTTGGTAGGAAGTAATATACACGATTAAATTGAAGAGAAGCTTAACCTGAAAAAATCAGTCAGCTTTTTACAGTAATATTTTGAGAGGTAGAGGCAGAATGGGAAAGAGGAAAATTAATGTGCATTTAACAAAGTTGTTTTTTTTTTTTGTTCTTTTTTCAGGATCCTCTCATTCATTTACCAGAAGATGTGATAACAAGAACTTACAACATTTTTGCTATTATGTTTCATTATGCAGTAGAGATATTAACCTGGGAAAAAGAAAGTGAATTACCAGCAGATTTAGAGATGGTGTAAGTACAACCATGTATTTTTTGTATTTGTATGTACTTCCTCACGCTCAGTTTTAACCATTTTTATTCTAATTTCTCATGTTAACTTTAATATAGCTAGGAAAGAACATAATCTTTTCTTTTGCAATAATTAATTTTCAGCAGAACAGTAATCTTGATTTTATACTTGTAAAATATGTGTGATCCACTTAATTGGTAGCAGTTTCTCCCTTTAGTTGGTTGGTTTAGTTGGTTTATAGCCATATTTAAGCTACGTCAAAGCTCAGGCATAAGCAATTTTCTCTTCTTTGTGTGATAAAACTGGTAAGTTAATTCTACAATTCCTTTTATTTTGTCTATCAGATAAGATTAGGGAATGAACTCTTTGATGTGAGTTTTCTGATTTGAGTAAATGCTCAAACTCATTTTGATCCTAAAATTTTATAAAATATATTCTACACTTGGAGCTTCTTTTAGTGTACATCTAACATATTTACCATTTGTACTTAGATTATTGAGGAGGTCACAAACTTGTGACTGGAAACTGTATTCTGCTATAGCTCTATTAAGGCTAAAGGTTTACTTTTTCTTGTAAGTGTGCTTGCCTTAGGCAGTCTTTTCTTACACTTTTAACTTTAACCAGGCTGTCAGAATTGTTTTCATAGTTAAAATTGAATACAAGTTGGAATGATAGTCTGAAGGATATTGGTGTTAGTTCTTTTTTGTTTTCTCAAACAGTGATTCAGATAATTAGTTGTGGGTCAAGTGTTTTAATAAAATGTTGAAAATGAATTAGTACCTCATGACTTTATCTTCATGTACTTCAAGTTGGGAACCATTCATTGATCTAAGATAATAGAAGAGTTTTATTTTTTATTTTTTTGTTCATTTGTAGGTTCAGGACACCAGCATAGAAGAAAAAAAGAATCTTGCTTCTCTGTACTGTTTTCACTTCTTAGTAAATCCTTCTATCGAAATTTTCTACTGTTCATCTCCATTACTACTATCATAGCCTAAATTACATTCATTTCATTTTTTAAAATAAGGCCTTCTTAACTGGATTGCCATAACCACTCTTGTCCCTCACGGTTCATTTTCCACACTGTAAGGCAAACTGACCGTATTTCCTATTCAAATTCTTGATTGCCCTTAGGGTGGCATAATCAAAATTAATTAGAAAGATTTTTAGATTTCTGCCTCTTTCCAGACTAATCTCCTCCTCCTCTATGCTCCAGATTCTAATATTTACCTTCACCACTTCATGGCCTTTGCTTACACCTTCCTCTAGCCTAGGTTTTCTCAGTCATAGCAATGCTGGCATTGGAGTCAGATTAACTCTTTACTATGGGGACTGTCCAGTGGATTATAGAATAATTAGCAGCATCTCTGGCCCTACCCACTAAATGCCAACCCCCTGCCCCCTTTCCTAATCATGATAACCAAAGTTGTCTTCAGACATTGTCAAATGATCGACTGGCGGGTGGCTGGGTCGGGGGGCGGGTGCGTGTAGAGAATAGTTCCCTTTTAAGAGCCACTGATAGCCAATTGTGGCTTCAAGTCTCAGATTACTTCTCTGACAGTTCATTTTTTGAGCTCCCAGACCTGTCTTACCCTGCTCTAGCAACCTACTTTTGATAAAAGCAGTTCACATAGAATTATATGTCCAATATCTATTTTCCTCACCAGATAGTAGTGTCATAGAGTATGGGAACCATGGATGACTTTGGTATAGTTAGTACCTAGTACATTCCCTAAAACAAAGTACGCTCTTTGTAAATTAGCCTAGAGCAAGGAATATCCAAGTAGATAATATATCATTAATATTTGATCCCACAGAGAGAAGACTGACACCTACTATTGCATGCTGTTTAATGATGAGGTTCATACCTATGAACAAGTTATTTATACTCTTCAGAAAGCTGTTAACTGTACACAAAAAGAAGCCATTGGCTTTGCAACTACAGTAGATCGAGATGTAAGTAATTTTATTAAATTGATGTCACATAATAAAATAGAACACAGGTAAGTTATATAGAATTAGATATATAAGTGTGAGCTATTTTTTTTTAATTTCACTTAAATATTGGCCCAGCCAAGACCGGTTTGGCTCAGTGGATAGTGCATCAGCCTACAGACTGAAGAGTCCCAGGTTCAATTCCAGTTAAGGACATGTACGTTGATTGAGGGCACATCCCCAGTGGGGGGAATGCAGGAGGCAGCTGATCGATGTCTCTCTCTCATTGACGTTTCTAACTCTCTATCCCTCTCCCTTCCTCTCTGTAAAAAAATCAATAAAATATATTTAAAAAAATAAAAATAAAAATAAATAAATAAATATTGGCCCAAATATATATTGGATATAACTATAAAGTATTGTCAGATAAGAGGTTTGGGAGAAAATATATGTAGATATAGTTATTCTATCCAGTGATTCAAAATCTTTAGTTATGAAAATAAAAAATTATAGAAAACCAAGCATTATCTCCAGAGAGAAACACTAACAATATTCGCCTCCATAATCCTAAATAAACTGTTTTTTAAAAGCTGGTTTAAAAAAGAAAGAAATTATAGCAGTCTGAAAGAACAAATATTGTTTTATTCAAGAAAATATATTTTATTTATTTTTATTTTTTATTTTTTAAATATATTTTATTGATTTTTTACAGAGAGGAAGGGAGAGAGATAGAAAGTCAGAAACATCGATGAGAGAGAGACATCGATCAGCCGCCTCCTGCACGCCCCACAGTGGAGATGTGCCCGCAAGCAAGGTACATGCCCCCGACCAGAATCGAACCTGGGACCTTTCAGTCCACAAGCCGACGCTCTATCCACTGAGCCAAACTGGTCTCGGCAAGAAAATATATTTATTAATGCCTTGAAAATGTTGGGATAGGGCGGTTAGAGATCAATCAAAGGACTTGTATGCATGCATATTAGCATAACCAATGGACACAGACCCTCGGCCATGGGGGCTTGCCCTCGGGGTTAGGAGTGGGGGGCAATCAATGGGCAGGGGGAGGAGAGGAGGGAGACATGTAATACTTTAAACAATAAAAAAAAATGTTAGGATAGTTTTGAAGGAAAGTATTTTCATTTTTTTTCAATGAATAGAATGAATGTTATAAAATTTAAATTTGACCAGAGTTGTTGTATGCTCAAATATGTTTGTTTGTTTACTGGTACAAAAGTTAATACTGAATATAATATTTTCACAAATTAATTGTAAATACCTTTGTTTATAGGGACGTAGGTCTGTTCGATATGGAGATTTCCCGTATTGTGAGCAGGCAAAATCAGTAATTGTGGTAAGTAATTTTAAGACATATCTACACTATTACCTTTTTATTAACTTAAGACTAGTTTCATATCTTGGCATTTATGAAAATCTTTTTTTTACCTTTATTAATGTAAAGCCAACATCAGCCAAAAATTGAATTTGAGAATAAGTTTCTTGAGCATTGCATTATTGCTTTAATTTTTTAAAGCTGTGTAAGATTAATATAGAAAATCAATGTTTAGATGATACATATTTTCTGCCTTCTTATTTCATCAGAGACATCGACATCTCTAGAAAGTTTTTTGCTTTTTGTCTTGTTTTGTTTTTGATAGGGTTTCACGTTACTTTTTAAGAATTAAACTGGCCTTTAGCACCAAGATTAGAATTCAAGGGAAGTTGTTTCTTGGTACCTTATAGCAAGGTATGCTGCATATCTTAATAGCATTTATTACATGTATTATTTCTCTAAATGAAAGCATCCCCACATTTAATTTATTTAAAAATTAGCATTTATTATTTTTAACTGTTCCATGTAACTGCATTTTATATAAAGCCCCTTTTAAAAAATAATTTTATATATTGTGAAATGTTTTTAATATACAGATAAAAATAGAGATAATATGAACACCTGTGTGTCCACATTATATACATTTTTTATACTTATTTTAAATAAAATAGTAAAGTGGCCCCTGTCTTATCCCTTAATCCTATTCTCCTTACTTTTTCCCTGGAGATAATTATTTTCATGAATTCATTTTCTCATGCATACCTTTATACTTCATCTTCTAAATATTTTCCTTTTTTTTTAATATTAGTGCTTGTAATCTCTGGTGGTGTTTGCATAAAATAGAAAGTTCAGAAATAGATACTGAGATGAGGAAAATCTAGAAAACCCTAGGTATATTTTAAGGGAGAAGAAGAGCTTCTGGTTTTTTATTTAATTTTACTGATTTCAGAGAGGAAGGGGGAGAGAGAGAGAGAGAGAGAGAGATAGAAACATCAATGATGAGAGAAAATTATTGTTCGGCTGCCTCCTGCATGCCCCCTACTGGGGATCGAGCCTACAACTTGGGCATATGCCCTTGACCAGAATCAAGCCTGGGACAATTCATTCTGCGAGCCAATCCTCCATCCAATGAGCCAAACTACCTAGGGCAAAAGAGATCTTCTTAACTAAGACTAGAACCCAATGGAGTTAGAAAACTCCCTAGCCGATTTGGTTCAGTGGATAGAGCATCAGCCTGTGGACAAAAAATCCCAGGTTCGATTTTATCAAGAGCACATATCCAGTTGCAGGCTCAATACCTAGTAGAGATGTGCAGGAGGCAGCTGGTCAATGATTCTCTCTCATCATTGATGTTTCCATCTCTCTCCCTCTCCTTTACTCTCTGAAATCAATAAAAATACATTTTAAAAATTGCATTGCAAAATATTCCATAAACAAAGTCAATAGATAAATAGTAGATTTAGAAAAACTGTTTCTAAAATAGGGTAGATATTTAATATTTATGATAAACAGCCCTCGAGTAGGGAACAAATAAGATAGAAAAGTGGTCATAAGATACAAAAAGTAATCACAACAGAGAAAATGTAGGTAGTCTGTATATATGAAACGAGACCCAAACACAACAGTAATCAGTGAAATGACAGGGAGATTTCATACCCAACAGAGTGGAGAAATTAGAGTGATAAAATATCTTTCTGGCAGAGATGCAGAGAATAGGAATACTTGTATAAAAAGAATTTGCAACAGCATTTTTGGAAAACAGTGTAGTATCTATTAAAGTTTTACTTCTAGCAATTTATCCCATAGAATGTAAGTAACAGTAAGTATGTATACAAAGATCTTTAGTACTGCTTTTTTTGTAGTCACCGAACACTGAAAACACATGGAATATGATTGCCCTTCTCTAGAGGATGTTTGAATAAATCCACACCACAGAATATTGAGTCATTAACCAAAAATATCAGTTAACACAAAGATGCACAGAGTATATATAGTATCCTAGGTTTATAAATCAAAAATCTTTTTTAATGTATACATATGTAATTTGTATAGATGGAGAAACTTTGCAAAGATCTACTGTATTGATGTGGGTTATGGAGATGGGATTAAATGGGAGGCTAAAAATGGTTAAAACAGAAGTGAAAGGGGAACATGTTAAATAAAAAGTTGTGATGGACTAAAGAGACATGTCCACAAAAAAGATAAACAAATTGCCAATAAGCACATGAAAACATGCTCAACATTACTAATCCTTAGGGAAATGCAAATAAAAACCACAATGAGATATCACTTCATACCTATTAGGATGGTTAATATAAACAAAATAAAGTAACAGTTTGTAGTTATGTGAAATAAAAATATTAACTTTTTTCTTATAAAATAGCTCTTTTAAGTTTGTTTTTTCATCCTGCCATTTCTTTTTAAGAGAAATACCAGTAGACAGACAAAGCCACTTAAAGTTCAAGTTATGCATTCGTCTATTGTTGCGCATCAGAATTTTGGTTTGAAACTTTTGTCTTGGCTGGGAAGCATTATTGGATATTCAGGTAGGTTCATAAAAACTGGTGCTACGTGACTGAAAAATGAAGTCATATGCCCTTACAAAACTGTTTTGAAAAAAATATTAAGTGAAAGAATTTTTGGCTTTAATTTCACATTTTAAAATACCATCTCGGAATATCTGTATACACATAAAAACCCTTGTTTCCCAAATTTTGATCCACACAATTCTTTTTATATGCATGCAAAGGATTTTTTACTCATATTAACGCAGGATACATGTGTTTTAACAATTATAAATGACTTTAATATGCTAATAAAATCTAAGTCTCACAATTTGATAAAGAATCTTTTTTTTTAAAGGAGTACCTGTGGAACTCTTTCACTTAGCAAGCTGGAAAATGCTACTGTAAATAAAACCTAAATGGTTAGCAGTTTAAAGGATAATACACCAATCTTGATATCTTTGTTTTGACTCCTACAACTTTTGGTTACCAGTAATTTGCAACTGTAAAAATTTACAAATTTGAAGTTGCTAATTTTGTTTTTTGTTTTCCACAGTATACAAATTAGATAATCTTTTTAACGTAATGGTAACAGAATTAGAGCCCTCTGTCCAATGTCAAAAATACAAGTTTGGTGTATAACATTAAAGAGTAAAACAGTAATAGATGGGAGCTATCTACATACTGTTCTTCAGATAAGAGAGGAGGTTTGGATAAGTGACATTCTGATATGTATTACTATAAAGAAAATTTTCTGAAACATGTATTGAAACGCTGTTTGAAAGACCTTTCCACATTGAACTGACAGGTAAAAAAACAAAGTGGATATTTAAGAGAATATGTTTGCTTGACTTATAAATATCTTTCCAATTCTTTTTCTTACCCTCACTTTTTTTTAATCTTCACCTGAGGATATGTTTATTGATTTCCTTTTTTATTTTTTTATACTCTTATTGATTTCAGAGAGGAAGGAGGAGAGAGAAACATCAATGATGAGAGAGAATCATTGATTGGCTGCCTTCTACAAGCCCCTACTGGGTATTGTGCCCACAATGTGACCTCCTGGTTCATAGATAGATGCTTAACCACTGAGCCATGCCGGCTGGGCTATGTTTATTGACTTTAGAAGGGAGAGAGAAAGAGGAATATTGAATTGAGAGGGAAACATCCATCAGTTGCCTCCTGTATGTACCCTGACTAGGAATTGAACCCTCAATTTTAGTGCATGGGATGATGCTCCAATCAACTGAGCTATGTGGCCGGAGCTCTTACCCTCATTTAAGTTTTGATGTTTTGCGTTGGGTACCTGTATGCCAAGTAGGTGCTATAGTAAAAATTATTCTGTTTTTTCTAATTATTTGCATGCTTGTAGAATTCTGAAAATAGTAATTTTAATTATAAAGTATGAAACAAAAAGATATTAAAGTTTTGGTTATGTTAATGCTTATATCAATACTAGAGGCCGGGCACACGAAATTCGTGCACTTGGGGTGGGGGGTTCCCCCAGCCTAGCCTGTGTCTTCTCACAGTGCGGGAGCCCCGTGATCAAACTCCCCAAAGAGGTAGGCCCCACCCACCCACCCATCCCGGGCTCCTCGATGGATTGTCCCAAAGAGGTAGGCTGGAGCCTCGGGACCCCCAGGCCTCACCAAGCGGAGCTGCGGGACCTGCTTTCGTGCCATGCACGCAGCATCAAGCCCACATGCACGCAACCCCACCCACTTGCATGCTCCTGCTGTGCACCTGGTGATCACTTGTTGCAGCATGAGGGCATGACGGCCACATAGGCTTTTATTAATAGGATTTGAGCAATTTTTTTTTAAGTTTAGTATTTAGAGGATGTAGGAATTTGTTTTCCAGGTTTTCTCACATAGTAGATCCACATAGATCCACACAGACACAGTGAATTTTTGTTTAATGATGCAAAACATTTTGCATGGCATTAATAAAAAGAATTGGTATATATTACAGCACTGAAGTCATGAGTTTTAAATGGTAATACAATGTTGCTATAATATGATTTAATTAACATTGGTATTTGAACTGTGATTATTTCAGTGGATTGTTTTGTGTTTTTTTATTGTTGTTTTTTGTATTCTTTGCTCTTTAAATTCTTTTTTTTTTTTTAATATATTTTATTGAGTTTTTACAGAGAGGAAGGTAGAGGGACAGAGAGTTAGAAACATCGATGAGAGAGAAACATCGACTGGGGATGTGCCCGCAACCAGGATACATGCCCTTGACCGGAATTGAACCTGGGACCCTTCAGGGGGGTCAAACCAGTTTCGGCTCTTTAAATTCTTTAATTGTTGTTAATCCTCACCTTAAGATATTTTTCCCATTGATTTTTAGAGAGAGTGAAAAGGAGGGAGGGAGGGGATTTGGAAAGAGAAACATTGATGTGAGAGAGATACATTAATTGGTTGCCTCCTGCATAGGCCCTGGGGCCAGGGATGGAACCTGCAACTCAAATACATGCCCTTGACTTGGAATCAAACATGAGACCCTTCAGTGCACAGGATGACATTCCAACCATTTAGCAACCCCAGCTGAGCTGCTTTTTAAATTCTTTACAGCATAAGAGGTCAATGCCTTTCTGATAGGCATATATTTTGATGTTCCTGAATAAGAATTTGTGTATAATGGAAGATTTGACCTTTAATAAAAACATGCAAAACTCCATAGATTGATTTGAATGTTTTTACTAAAATTTTAGTTTAATATCGGAAGTTACTATTTCATGACTACTTTTCTTCCTATTTAAGATGGTCTTCGCCGAATTTTATGTCAAGTTGGTTTACAAGAAGGGCCAGATGGTGAAAATTCTTCTCTCGTGGATAAATTGATGCTCAATGATTCCAAATTGTGGAAAGGTGAGTTTCTTAACCACTTTCAAGGTATAGGGGAACCTATATAGGTAATTGAGATGTTAAGTTTTCTTAAGTATGGTTTTTCAAATTAGCATATGCAGTCTTATTCTTTTGGAAAAAAACAAACAGATTCTGGGGTCCATGACCCAAATTAAATAACCTTTATATTTTGTTAGAAACTATATTTAAAGAAGCAGGTTATAAATATTTTACAGTAAGGAACACATGTAGTTTTGCTCTTGAGATTTAAAATATAACATATAAAACTTGGGGAGTGTAATTTTTGGTTTGTTTTATATATCCTTCTCTTACATTCCTCCCTTTGTAAAAGGTGCTAGGAGTGTGTATCATCAGTTATTCATGAGCAGTCTACTTATGGATTTGAAATACAAGAAACTGTTTGCTGTTCGATTTGCAAAGGTAAGTTTCTCAGACTTGAAGATTAACAAAATCATCAGGTTGTATACAGAATAACTGTTGCCCATGATTACATCCAGCCTTTGTAAAATTAGCAGCTAAAGTAATATGTCATGTGTTGCTTTTAAATTCTAAAAAACTTCATAAATGATCTTTTTATCTTTTATTAATAGAATAAAATTCAGTGAGGCTTTTCTTGTTCATTGTCTGCCATGGTAATGTGAATATCATGAATATGTCTGATATGAAACGATAAATGAAAATTTAAACCTATCCCATTGTGAATTATGGTATTATTTCTATTAAATTTTATACAAGGAAGAACTCATCTTAGTTGAAACCATGTGAATATATGGATGTGATTTAAAAATCATGAACTCTAGATTATTGATATTGTTGAATTCTGTTCTTTTTAACAGCATGTGATTAAGCTAATAGCTATTCCTTTTTATTATTTATCTAAATTAGGAGTTCTTAACCAATGAAGTGTGTAAGAATCATTGGGGAGTTTTTTCAAAATATATATTTGTGTTCTATTCTCAAATCTGCTAAAGCAGATTCACCAAGAATGGGACCTAAGCACTTTTATTTTGAAAGAGCCATCAAGTGATTCTGATATACATCCAGAAATAATACGGTCTGGTTTTATCAGTGATGGTGCTAAGCACTATGGTGTAGCATACTATATCCCAGAATGTTACTCCCATTTCAGCTCATACACTGCCATTCGTGTTTTAACGGATTTTCCAGTGAGTTAATATTTATACACACTTTATTTAGTAGAAATTATTCCAGTTATCATTCTTGTGTGTCAGTGCGTGTTATCTCATTGACACCTCCAGCACTGATTTTTCATTATTATCCTTAACCATTTGGTCAATGTGGATTAGAGGTGAATCTCCCCCTTGTTGTTTAGAATTACCAGCAGTTGCAGAGAGATTTTATGGAGGATGATCACGAGCGAGCAGTGTCCGTGACTGCTCTGTCTGTCCAGTTCTTCACTGCACCTACTCTGGTGAGTAGTGCTTGCCTTTCCTTTGTAACTGATAGCTGGCACTCCTTCCCTTTTTTTGCCTTCTTAATAGAACTATGAGCGTTTGCAGAGTGATTATGTGACAGATGACCACGACAGAGAGTTTTCAGTCGCAGACCTCTCGGTTCAGATATTCACAGTTCCTTCACTTGTAAGTACTAAAAGACTAAGAAGAACTTTTTTTGTTTTCCATTACTAAAAATAAAGTCTTAAAATAATAGAGAACTAAGATCTGTATATTCCTTAATAGAATAATATTCTATTAATGGGTGATCAGACTTCAGATGCCTTTAGCCATACTAGAACATACCCTCAAATATGTAATCTGGAGGGGAAAGCAATTTATCTTCATCTGTACTATCTCATAATTCTTCCCTGACGTTTTGAACTGAGCAGTTAAAATTAAGCTGATTGGTCTAACAAATTTGTCCATTAGAAACAGACAGTTTTATTATAATCTTATATTTTGAGAAGTCCCTTACCCTTATTAAGATACAGCAATAGAATCAACGATGACAAAAAAAAGAAGAAAGTAGAAAAGGGAAATAATAAGGAGCAGAAATTAATAAAACAAAGTAAATGTTCAAAAGAGAAAAATCAACACAACCAAAAGTTGGTACTTTGAAAAGACCAGAAAAGAGGGATAGATCTCTAATAAGAAAAACAGAAAAATTTAAAATTTAAACAAAACCGTAGATCTTACAGATAATGAATAGAAAATAAAATAATATCAGAGCCAACTTAATAAAATTAGAAATTTAGATGAAATGAGATGAAACTCCCAGGAAAAAAACAACTTATGAAAAGAAAAAACAAGAAATTGAAATTTTTAATTATTACAAAAATCTTCTATAAAGAAATCCCTAGGCTAAAATGGCTGCACTAGAGAATTCTTCTAAATATTTAAGAAAGAAAGAACGTCTGTCTTACGTGTTTTTCAGAAGACAGAGAAAGAGAATGTACTTGCCAATTTAATTGAGTCCTGTGTAATCTTTATATCAAAACCCAACAAGCTAATTACAAGAAAAGAAAATTACCATCTAATTACCACAAATGAGATCACACAAATTGAATCAAGTAATATTTTTTTAAATGATACATCACAACCAGGAGTAGTATAACATTTGAAATAAATCAATTGACATAATTCACCTTATTTAACAAACAAAAAAGGAGGGGGAAATCATATCAAATGCTTTTCCTGAATTTATGAAAATTAAACACTTACTTATGAAATAAGACAAATAAAAATACCTCATAGCAAACTAAGAATGAAAGAGAAAGTCTTTAATCTGATAAAGGACCTAAAGCCAAAACAAAAAGTAAAAATCCAAAGGAAACATTTTATGTAATGGTGAAATATTAAAAGCTTTCTGAGAAAAGTTTTGCTTTTCAGGGTGACTACCATTCTTTCTTTTATTTCTTGATATATTTAAATCATGACTTTTTCAGCCTTTCTTTTTGTTAAGCACTTAGGGCTTAAGTTTCTATCTAAACAATTTTTTGAGCTGCATCCCACGATTTTATGTCATATTTTTATTATTTAGTTCATAAAATCAAGTTCCTTTATGATTTCTTCTTTAACCTACTCTTTTTTTTTCTTTGTGATTATTCTTTTTAGAAGTATATTGCTAAATTTTAAAACATTTGGGCATTTTTCAATAATTTTGTTATGAGTTTCTAACTTAATTTCACTGGTCCGAGAACATACTCTGATTCTTGTTCTTTGGAATTTGTTGAGATTTGATTTTATGGCCCAGAATGTTGTCAGCTTTGGTAAATATTCATTGTGGACTGGAAAGGAATGAATATCCTCTTATTATTAGGCATAGTATTTATATATGTCACTTAGGTCAACTTTGTTCATTTTCATTGTGTCTTTTATATGCTCACCTTTTTTAAGTACCATCAAAGCATGTTAATAATCTCCCACAATGATTGTTGATTTCTCTCCTTTTACTTCTCTAAGTTTGTGCTTCTATATCTTAAAGCAATATGATTGATTGAATGTATACAAATTTAGATTATACTTTCCAAACTGAGCCTTTTATATATGACCTAGAGACTCAGTGCACGAAATTCATGCATTGTTAGGGTTCTTAAGCCTGGCTGGTGATCAGGGCTGATCAGGGCCTTCTGGTTGCCAGCTGCTGATCGGGCCTCCCTTCCCCAGCTGCCGGCTGCCAGCTGGGGCCTTCCTTCATTCTGCACAACCCCCTGGTGGTCAACACACATCATAACGAGCAACCAAACTCCCAAGGGTATACTTTTCATATTAGCCTTCTATGTATATACTAGAGGCCCAGCACATGATTAAATCATGTGGGTAGGGTCCCCAGGCTGATTCTGGTCTTTAGGGACACTGGCTTTTTATATATATTATATAAATAAATTATATCTTTTCATCTCAAAACCATAGTTCTGGCCTTGAAGTCTAATTTATCTGATATTATAGCTTCAACTGGTTTCTTTGGGTAGTATTTGCATAGTGTATATTTTTCATTGTTTTGTGTGTGTTATTTTACTTTTCTGTAGCCTTATATTTAAGTTGTATTGCTTATAAAAAGCATGTATTTGGATTTTGTTGTCTATCTAACCTAACACTCTTAATATTTTAGTTTTCTCACACTTAATATAATTACCCACATATTTGGATTTATATTTACCACCTTACGATTTTTTTCTGTTTAACCCACCTACCTTTTTCTTTTTTTCTCCTTTTTTACCTTCTTTTGGATCAAATATTAATTTTTTATTTTTCCTTTTACTAAGTTGTTACTTGTACATTCATTTAATACTTTTATGGGTCTCTCTAGAACAGTTTTACTCAAAGTATCTGTTATGAAAAGGTAAACAATTTATACCAGAACATGAAACACACATTACTGTTTTCAGCAGAAATCTTGCTATGGCCCTAGCCAGTATTGCTCATTGGTCAGCCCAAACACCGAAGCGTCTCAGGTTCAATTCCAGATCAAGGGCACATACCTGGGTTTCAGGTTTGATCCCCAGAAAACTGGAATGCATGCAGGAGGCAACAAATCAATGTATCCCCCGCCCTCTCTCTTTCTCCCTCTCTTTCTTTCTCCTTAAAATATTTTTTTTAGAAAATCTTGCTATGAAAAAGAATGTTAACTGAACTATTATAAGTAGTTGATTTTATCTTGTTGCCAACTTCTCATCACAACTGGCAACAAGCAGTTTTTAGGCTGCTTGTCTGTGGACCATATTTTGAGCAGCATTGCCCTGGAGGTTATAATATGCATCCTAATTGTAGTCAAGCACCACATTTCTGCCTCTTAAAAGTAAAAGTCTAGATTCTCCACTCTACCTTTGTGGGTATCAGTGGGAATAGAGCCTCAATTTATTTCTGTGGTGGTTGACTAGAGTGGAAGGGTTACTATCTGAAAGTTTTGTTTTGTTAAGTTACTCCTTTCCTGTGGTTAGAGAGAGCAGGCTTTTATCAGGGCATTTTTTTAAAAGAAATTTTTAAAGTCTGTTCTCATTGACATTTGCAGATTGCCAGCTTCTTCAACTCCATATCTGGAATATATGAAGTGAAAACAACAATTCTATCACATTGTTCCTTGGATTCTGAGGTCCCTAACCGAAATCCAAGGTCCCCACTGCTTTTCAGAGTCTTTGGTATTACTTTTGCAGATAATGTCCAGAGTTTTTAGTTGTACTTAGTGGGAAAATGTAGTACTGGAGAAAAGTACATCTACTCCATCTTCCCTGAACCCTAGAGTGAAAGTTGTTGTATGTTTTTTAAATGCATTCCAGAACAAAACAAAAACCTGTCTGTCTGTCTGTCTACCTAAGCAACCATTTGACCATTCAGCCAGTAGTTATGATGCGCACTGACCACTAGGGGCAGACTCTACAACCAGTTACCTTACTGTTGGGGTCTGGCTGATCAGGACTGGGCAAAACTGTCTAATGGGACTGGTACACAAATCCATGCACCGGGCCTCTAGTAAATAAATAAATACCGTATTTTCCGGCTTATAAGATGCCTTTTTAACCCAAGAAAATCTCAAAAGTCGGGGGTCGTCTTATACACCGGATGTCATCTTATAGGGCGGGTATATCCCAAACTCTATATTTTAACTGGGAAACTTGGGGGTCATCTTATACATCCAGTTGTCTTAAATGCCGGAAAATACAGTAAATAAATAGTGCATTTCAGCCCTAGCTGGTTTGATTCAGTGGATAGAGCATTGGCCTGTGGACTGAAGGGTCCCAGGTTTAATTGCATTCAAGAGCACATGCCCGGATTGCAAGCTCAGTTCCCAGTATGGCGGTGTTTAGGAGGCAACCGATCACGTATTCTCTCTAATCATTGACGTTTCTGTCTCTTCCTCTGCCTTCCTCTCTGAAATCAGTAAATACATATTCCAGTTTTCTGGTGAAACGTTTTATCTTTTCCTAAGTTTCCTGAATATGTAAATCATAGCTATTTTCAAATCATTGTCTGAGAATACCATTTTATGATCATCTATAGTTTTGTTCCTACTGTTTGATTTTTGTTTTTTTTTTGTTTTTTTTTATTCTCTTTTTTTAACTTAAATCTTTATTATTCAGATTATTACATTTGTTTCTTTTTTTTCCCCTCCACCCAGCTCCCACTCTTCCCTCCCTCCCATTGATCTCATCCATAGGTGTATGATTTTTGTCCAGTCTCTCCCTGTACACCCCTCACCCCTTTCCCCCTGAGAATTATCAGTACACTTCCTTTCTGTGTTGCTGATTCTAGTATATTCACCAGTTTATTCTGTTGATCAAATTTTTAATTCACTTAAT
>JAAGEH010000470.1:1150104-1162320 GCA_011751065.1 Lasiurus cinereus | reverse complement strand
CACAGAAAGGAAGTGGACTGATAATTCTCATGGGCAAAGAGGTGAGGGGTGTACAGGGAGAGACTGGACAAAAGTCATACACCTATGGATGAGATCAATGGGAGGGAGGTAAGGGCAGAGGGAAGGATGGGAGCTGGGTGGAGGGGTGCTATGGAGGGGAAAAAAGAGAAATGTAATAATCGGAATAATAAAGATTTAATTTTTAAAAAAAGAAAGGGTATTGGATGTTGTCAAATGCTTTTTCTGCATCAATTGATATGACTGATTTTTATCTCTCAATTATGTATGTGATGTATCACATTTATTGACTTGGGGATATTGTACCATCCTTGCATTCCTGGGATAAATCCTACTTAGTCATGGTGTATGAACTTTCGGATGTACTGCTGGATCCGATTTGCAAGACTTTTTTTGAGGATTTTGGCATATATGTTCATGAGTGATATTGGCCTGTAATTGTCTTTCATTGTGTTGTCTTTATCTGATTTTGGTATTTGGATGATGCTGGCTTTATTGAAGGTGTTTGGAAGTGTTCCTTCTTCAATTTTTTGGAATAGTCTGAGGAGGATAGATTTTAGTTGTTCTTTGAATGTATTGTAAAACTCTCCTGTATAGCCATCTGGTCCCAGTCTTTTGTTTGCTGGAAGCTTTTTGATGATTGCTTCAGTCTCTTCCATAGTTATTGGTCTATTAAGATTTTTAGATTCTTCCTGATTGAATTTTGGGAGGTTATATTTTTCTAGGAATATGTCCATTTCCTCCAGGTTGTCCAGTTTGTTGGAATAGAGTTGTTCATAGTATTTTTTAACAATCCTTTGTATTTTGGTGGGGTCTGTTGTTATTTCACCTCTTTCATTTCTGATTTTGTTTATTTGGGTCCTCTCTTTGCTTCTTGGTGAGCCTGGCTAGAGGTCCATCACTCTTGTTTATCCTTTCAAAAAAAACAGCTCTTGGTTTTGTTGATCCTTTGTATTGTTTCTTTGGTCTCTATATTGTTTATCTCCAATCTGATCTTTACTATTTCCTTCCTTCTGTTTACACTGGGCTTTTTTTGTTGCTCTCTTTCTAACTCTTTGAATTGTAGGGTTAGGTAATTTATTACCATTCTTTCTTATTTTTTGCAGTAGGCTTGTAGAGCTATGAATTTCCCTCTCAAGATTGCTTTCACTGTCTTTTGGATTGTTGTGTTTTCATTATCATTTGTTGCTATAATGTTTTTTATTTCTTCCTTGATATCTCTGGTAACCCATTCACTGTTTAATAGCATGCTGTTTAGTCTTCATGTGTTTGATTTCTTTGGATTGTTTTTATTGTAGATAATTTCCAGTTTTATGCCACTGTGATCTGAGAAGATGCTTGATATGATTTCTATGTTCTTGAATTTGAAGAGACTTTGCCTATGACCCAACATATGGTCTATCTTTGAAAATGACCCATGTGCACTTGACAATAATGTATAGTCTGTGAAATGTTCTGAAGATGTCAATTAATTCCATCTAGTGAGTCATTGAAGATTGATGTTTCTTTGCTGATTTTTTCTTTAGAGGATTTGTCCAATGGTGTTAGTGGGGTATTAAAGTCTCCTACTATGATTGTATTGCTGTCAATTTCTCCCTTGATATCCTCCAGGAGGTTTTTTATGTATTTGGGTGCTCCTGTGTTGGGTGCATATATGTTTACCAGACTTATTTCCTCTTGTTGGATTGCTCCCTATAGTATTATGAAGTGGCCTTCCTTATCTCTCTCTCTCTCTCTCTCTGATGTGCTGAAGAATTTTTTTTAATTTTAATAAATCTTTATTGTTCAGATTATTACAATTGTTCCTCCTTTTTTGCCCCATATCTCCCCTTCACTTGGTTCCCACCCCACCCTCTGTCCTTACCTTCCCCCATAGGTGTATGGTTTTTGTCCAGTCCTTCCCTGCACTCTCCTTCACCTCTTTCCCACTGAGAATTATCAGTCCACTCCCTTTCTATACCCCTAATTCTGTGATATTCACTAGTTTATTCTGTTCATCAGCTTTTCAATTCACTTGATTTCTAGGTTCACTTGTTGATAGATATGTATTTGTTGTTCATAATTTTTTGTCTTTTACCTTTTTCTTCTTCGTCTTCTAAAAGAATACCTTTCAGCATTTCATATAATACTGGTTTGGTGTTGAGGAACTCCTTTAGTTTTTTCTTATCTGTGAAGCTCTTTATCTGCCCATCAATTCTGAATGATAGCTTTGCTGGGTAGAGTAATCATGGTTTTAGGTTCTTACTATTCATCACGTTGAATATTTCTTGCCACTCTTGTCTGGTCTGCATAGTTTCTGTTGAGAAATCAGCTGACAGTCAAATGAGTGCTCCTCTGTAGGTAATGAACTATTTTGCTTCTTTTGATATTCTCTCTTTTTCTTTTGCTCTTGGTATTTTAATTATGATGTGTCTTGGTGTGGTCCTCTTTGGATTCCTTTTGTTTGGGGTTCTGTGCACTTCCTGGACTTGTAAGTCTATTTCTTTTACCAGGTGGGGGAAGTTTTGAGTCATTATTTCTACAAACAGGTTTTCAGTATTTTGCTCTCTCTTCTTCTGGCACCCCCATAATTGTAATGTTGGTACGCTTGAAGTTGTCCCAGCGGTTCCTTACACTACGTTCACATTTTTTTATTCTTTTTTCTTTATTCTTTTCCAGTTGAGTATTTTCTGCTTCTTTGTATTTCAAATCTTTGAGTTGATTCTTGCGTTCCTCTAGTCTGCTTTTAGGTCCCTGTATAATATTTTTTATGTCAGTGTATATTTAATGTTTAATTGGTTCTTTTTCATCTCCTCTTGGGTCTTGCTAAATTTATCCATTTTTTCTAGGAAATTCTTTAAAAACCTTATAACCATGGTTTTGTACTCTATATCCAGTCATTTGTTTTCCTCCATTTCTTTCGTTTGTGATCTGTTCTTTAGTCTCCGCATATTTTGCTGCTTCCCTGTGTTAGTAGAGTAGCTTTGTGTGCTAACTGTCCACGTGGCACAGTAGCTCTGCCTCCCCAGTTACCTGAGGTGGACACTCTTGGTGCCACCTTTGTGAACTGTGTGTATAGTCTTGTTGTAGTTAATTCTTGATTGTTGTTGGTATCTCTGGGGAGGGGAGGGGCGGGGATTGACCTCCAAGCCGATTGGTTGTGAGGATCAGCTTTGTCTGTGCATACACACTTGCCTCCACACATCCGCCTTTTGTGCAGGTGCACGAGCTTCCGGAACTCTGCCTTTGGGTTTTCCTGAGTTTCTGTGCACTTCAGGGTCCCGTATTAGTCTGGGTTCCCATGGTCTCACCTGAAACTGGGGTTAAGGGCAGTTGGACCTGGATTTCAGGGCTGTTGTGAAGTTCTGATTTCCTCCCGCTAGAGTAAGCCAGGCACAGTCAGCAGTCTGCGCTTTGTATGTGCACTTTCACGCGCATTTCCACACTTTCGTGAACCCGCAGACATCTGTCTTTCGCAGCTCCTCTAAATTTCCCTATACTCCTTCCATTTCACAACAGTCCATACTCCCCCTATGAGCCTCACCTTGAGCTGGGGTTCAATACATTTGGGATTTTCCGTCTCCCTCCCGCTAGAGGAAACCAGCCAGTCCCTCCTCCACCCGTCCTCTCCACGAGCGTGTCTCCATACCTCAGCTTTTTACAGGTCCTCTGAGTCTTCGTGAGTCCGTCTATTTACTTCTAATTGTAGATTTTTCACTCAGCCATCTTTCCTATGGTTCTGGATGGTGTCCGTTCTTCCTTTTAGTTGTAGTTTTGAAATTGTTGTGTGAGGCAGTAGCTTTGGTGTTCACCTATGCCGCCATCTTGGTTTCTCCCTTTCTTATCTCTTGTTATGTCCTTCACTTTGAGATCTGCTTTGTCAGATACAGTGGTACCTCGGGATATGAGTTTAATTCATTCCGTAACCTTGAGGCATGGGAAACTATGAGACGCTCCAGTCGTGGTAAACTGGTGGGTCGTGTGCAGCCGGCCAATCCGCGCAATTACTCCTATCTCAAATGTTGCTCGTATTTCAAAGCAAAAATCGCTTGTTTGACGCCTCGTATCTCAAAAAATCTTGTATGTTAGGGCACTTGTATCTCGAGGTACCACTGTATAAGTATTGTAACCTCAGCTTTTTTTTTTTTTCATTTCCATTTGCCTGAAAAACTGCTTTCCATCCCTTTACCCTCAGTCTGTGTACATCTTTTTTTCTGAGGTGGGTTTCTTAGACAGCAGATATATGGGTCATGTTTTCTTATCCAATTCGTTACCCTATATTTTTTTATTGGAGCATTTAGTCCATTTACATTTAAAGTTATTATAAATAGGTACTTATTCATCACTATTTTTATTCTTAACCCCTGTATATCTTCTTCACTTCCTACTTCTTTGTTTTGTTTTGTTTTGTTTTTGTTGTTTTTTTATAACAGACCCTTTAGCATTTCTTGCATTGCTGGTTTGGTGGTAATAAATTCCCTTAATCCTTTTTTGTCTGTGAAGCTCCTGATTTCACCTTCAATTTTGATTGATAGCCTTGCTGGGTACAGTATTCTTGGATTCAGACCCTTCCTTTTCATGATTTTGTATATTTCATTCCATTCCCTTCTGGCCTGATGAGTTTCTGTTGAGAAATCAGTTGATTGTCTGATGGGGGTTCCTTGTAGGTAACTTTCTGTTTCTCTCTGGCTGCTTTTAAGATTCTTACTTTTTCATTGGTGTTTGCCAATTTAATTATAATGTGACTTGGTTTCAGTCTTTTGGTGTTCATTTTGCTTGGGACTCTGTGAGCTTCTTGGATTTGTATGGGTTTTTTCTTCCCTATATCAGGGAAGTTTTCTGTCATTATTTCTTCAAACAAGTTTTCAATTCTTTGCTCAGTTTCCACTTTTTCTGGAACCCCTATTATGCAGATTTTGTTTTGTTTTTTGTTGTTGTTTTTTTTAGTTAAATCTTTATTATTCAGATTATTACATTTGTTTCTCTTTTTTCCCCTCCATAGCACCCCTCCACCCAGCTCCCACCCCTCCCTCTGCCCTTAGCTCCCTCCCATTGATCTCATCCATAGGTGTATGATTTTTGTCCAGTCTCTCCCTGTACACCCCTCACCCCTTTTCCCCTGAGAATTATCAGTACACTTCCTTTCTGTGTTGCTGATTCTATTATATTCACCAGTTTATTCTGTTGATCAAATTTTTAATTCATTTAATTTTTAGATTCACTTGTTGATAGATATGTATTTGTTGTTCATAATTTTTTGGCTTTTACCTTTTTCCTCTTCCTCTTCTAAAAGAGTACCTTTCAGCATTTCATATAATACTGGTTTGGAGTTGATGAACTCCTTTAGCTTTTTCTTCTCTGTGAAGCTCTTTATCTGCCCTTCAATTCTGAATGTTACCTTTGCTGGATAGATTATTCTTGGTTGTAGGTTCTTGCTATTCATCACGTTGAATATTTCTTGGCACTCCCGTCTGGCCTGCATTGTTTCTGTTGAGAAATCAGCTGACAGTCGTATGGGTACTCCCTTGTAGGTAATGAACTGTTTTTCTCTTGCTGCTTTTAATATTCTCTCTTTGTCTTTTGCTCTTGGTATTTTAATTATGATGTGTCTTGGTGTGGTCCTCTTTGTATTCCTTTTATTTGGGGTTCTGTGTGCTTTCTGGACTTGTAAGTCTATTTCTTTCACCAGATGGGGGAAGTTTTCAGTCATTATTTCTTTAAATAGGTTTTCAGTATCTTGCTCTCTTTCTTCTTTTGGCACCCCCACAATTCTGATGTTGGTACGCTTGAAACTGTCCCAGAGTCTCCTTACATTATGTTCACATTTTTGGATTCTTTTCTCTTCTTGCTTTTCCAGTTGAATGTTGTCTGCTTCTTTATATTTCAAATTTTTTACTTGATTCTTGCCTTTCTCTAGTCTGCTGTTAGGACACCGTATAATATTTTTTATTTCAGTCATTGTATGTTTAATTTCTATTTGGTCCTTTATCATCTTTAGTTGGACCTTTTCCATCTCTAGTTGACTCTTTTGCATCTCTAGTTGGTCCTTTTTCATACCCTCTTGGCTCTTGCTAAGTTTATCCAACTTTTCTAGCATTTCTTGAAAAACCTTATGAGCGTGGTTTTGAACTCTATATCCAGTCGTTTTTTTTTTCCTCCATTTCTTTTGTTTCTGATCCCTTCCCTTGTCTCGGCACTTTCACTATGCCGGGGAAACTTGTGTTGAATTCAGCCTTATGATACCAGACTTGCAAAACCAAAGAAGCCTCTGTTGAGCTTGGGATGGGTGGAGTCTCAAGGGACTTAAGGGACCGCCTTGCCTTCTAGTCGGCCCCGCCCTCCACGGCCCCCAGTCTCACGTGCCTGGGTGGGTAATGGCTGGAGCGGTCCTTGTGCGCGCGCCCGCAGTGCCTCTAACCACTGCCTTTCTGGCTTCCCTGCGCACCAGGACCACACCAGTCTAGGTCCCCAGGGTTTCACCCGAAACGGGCCCAGTGGACTCATAAGTGGCACAGTTGGGAGGGTCTGTCTCTCGCTCACTCGCGAAAGCCGGCGGCACAATCAGCAATCTGTCCTCCGTGCAGCACCGTGTGCGTGCGCGACCAGACTTGATCTTTTGCGACTCCCCTAAATTTCTGTGCACCTCTCCCTTTTCGCAGTCCAAACTCCCCCGGTATGAGTTTCGGCTGGATCTGGGGTTTAGTGTCGTAAGATAAGGGGTTCAATGCCGTTGGGAGTCTCCGTTTCCCTCCCGCCAGAGAAAGCCAGCCAGGTTCTCCGGCACCCGCTCTCTCAGCGCGCGTGTCTCCGTACCTCGGCTTTTTGCAGCTCCTCTGGGTTTCTGTGAGCCCCTCTCTTTCCTTCTAGCTATAGAACTTACACTCGGCCAGCTTTCCTGTGGTTCTGGATGATGTCGTATCTGTCTTTTAGTTGTAGTTTTGAAATTGTTGTGCGAGGCAGCAGTGTAGGTGTTCACCTATGCCGACATCTTGGATTCTCCGATTTTATTTTGTTTTGTGTTAATCCCAAAGTTACCTTAGGCTCTCCTCTTGCTTTTTAATTTTTTTCTAGAAGCTGCTATACTTCGGTATTTTTTCCTATCTTGTCTTCTGGCTCACTGATGCAGTCCTCTGCTTCTTCGAGTCTACTTTTGATGCGTTCTATTGAATTCTTTACGGCAGCGATGTCATTTTTCATTTCTTCTTGGTTCTTCTTCATTTCCTTTTGGTTCTTACTCATATTGTCAAATTTATCTTCCATTCTTTTCAGCCACCTTATGACCATGTCTCTGAATTCTTTCTCTGGGAGGTTGCTTGCCTCCATTTCGTTTACTTCCTTTTTTGGTGATGCCTGCATTTCTTTCATATGCAGCTGTTTCTTTGTCTGCCCATGGTCTATCTTTTCTTATTTTCTGGTTATGTAGTTCTCTCTCTCCTGTATTGATTTAAAGGCACAAAAACAACACAACCAGGTACAACGCACAAGGCACTGAACAGAAATGTATTCACAGTATTAATAGCCACAAATAGAGGTGAACACCAGAGAGAGACAAATTAGGGTATAGGAGACAAAGGAGAAGAGAGAAAAGAAGAAGAAAAAGAGAATAAAAGGAAATAAAGGAATGCCAAAATGAAATTGGGAAAAGGGAGGAAAAAGAAAAAAGTAAAAGAAAAAAAATGAGAAAAGAAAGAGAGTAAGAAAGAGAAGGGGAACAAAATATATATGTGGAAAAAACTACAATAGAACAGCACTAACCCCAATAAATGCCAGATACAAGTACCTGGAGGTTAATGCCAACTACAAACAACAACTAATATTGAGGGAGGTGAGGAAAATGGACGTAAAAAACAAATAAAATCAAAGCAAACAAAAAACACAACAAGAATTAGCAAAATGATCTCACAAAAATCTGTAAAAAATTGATATACTCAACAATCAAGCAAACAACAACAAAAGGACAGAGAGAAAAACAATTATTTGGATAGTGAAAACAGAGAAGAAAGAGGAGTCAAAGGACTTGGAGCAGGGCATTGGAAATTAGAGGTATAAGTGGGGTGAAATTTTAATTGGGTAAAAAGAATAGGAAAAATCTAAAGTAGGAAAGGATAAGAGAAACAGGACAACAATAGGGGAAAAGTTAGGAAGAAGTGAAGGCATAAAGGTAGAGTTGAAATAGAATAAAATGATGCTAAAGGAAAGAGTAAATTAGAATGTAGAACTCTAATACCAAAGTAAAATAAAGAGAAAATAAAATGACACTTTTTTTTTTCAAAAAGAGAAAATAATAGTAATAATTGAAAATAAAATGTAATAATTAAAAAGATAAAATCAAGGGAGGGAAAAATTAGTTTCTTAAGTAATAGATGAAAAAATAAATTAAAAAAAAAAGAAAAAAATAGAGTTTGTAGTAGTGAAGATCATTCACTTCCTCTATTGATCTGCTTGGCATGCCTGTTTCCCAGTTGGGACAGTATTGCAGTTCCCTGTGTTCCACTAGTTTTTAAGCCAACAGATGTGTCTTACTCACTTTATTCTTTTGTGATTAGACAAGAGTCAATTTGTGAGTCAGCCCCTGGGTGGCAGTGTTTCAAAATTGACCCCTGAGACTAAAGATCCTCTCTAGCCTGTGCTTAGATCCTGCTTTCCCTTAGGTACTCAATAGCAGTTTGTGGGAGTGGGCTACCCCAGAGTTGGTTTCTCTACTCTGATCCTCATGCTCTACCTAGTAGCCACAGTTTTCTCTAGGGCAGCAGTTCTCAACCTGTGGGTCGTGACCCCTTTGGGGGTCGAACAACACTTTCACAGGGGTCGCCTAAGACCATTGGAAAACACAGATACGATTCATAACAGTTGCAAAATTATAGTTATGAAGTAGCAACAAAAATAATTTTATGGTTGGGGGTCACTACAACATGAGGAACTGTATTAAAGGGTCGCGGCATTAGAAAGGTTGAGAACCACTGCTCTAGGGGGAGATTTCTCCCGGTCCTCCAGCTCCTAGTGTGCGCACCTTTCTGTTCTGTGTGACCAGAGACCTCACCTTATCCCAGGCAAAATCTGACCTTTCCATGTGGCGTGTGGAGCTCCTCTGAATCTGAGTGTTTGTGCCGATTGGGGAGTAGTGTTCTGGTGCTTGGAACTGTACGGTGGCTGCCGCAGCTTTAGCTTTTTAGGCTGTTCGGTGGGTGATCCTGCAGTTGTAGATTTTCAGGCTGCTGTAAACATCCACCTTCCCCTTCAAAATGGCGTGGTCTCCGCAGCCAAGCTGGCAGCTCAGGCAGAGAACCCGACCGCAGTGGGAGTTGACAGTCAGGGCAGCCCCGTCTCGCTGTCCCCTACCTTCTCCGGTTTCCCTTAAATCGCCAACAAACATTCCCTGTGTGATCCTCAGCTGTTCTCTCTGTCTGCTCAGGGAGAAGGCTCGACACATCCATCTATTCACCGCCATTTTTTTTTCTTCCTTCTTCCTCTTCTTAGAGTATCTTTCAGCATTTCATATAAAATTGGTTTGGTGTTGATGAACTCCTTTAGTTTTTTTCTTACCTGTGAAGCTCTTTATCTAACCTTCAATTCTGAATGATAGCTTTGCTAGGAAGAGTAATCTTGGTTATAGGTTCTTAATATTCATCACTTTGAATATTTCTTGCCACTCCCATCTGGCCTGTATAATTTCAGTTGAGAAATCAGCTGACAGTCGTATGGGTGCTCCCTTGTAGGTAATGAACTGTTTTTCTCTTGCTGCTTTTAATATTCTCTCTTTGTCTTTTGCTCTTGGTATTTTAATTATGATGTGTCTTGGTGTGATCCTCTTTGGATTCCTTTTGTTTGGGGTTCTGTGCACTTCATAGACTTGTAAATCTATTTCTTTCACCTGATGGGGGAAGTTTTCAGTAATTATTTCTTCAAATAGGTTTTCTGTATCTTGCTCTCTCTTCTTCTGGCACCTCCATAATTCTGATGTTGGTACACTTGAAGTTGTCCCAGAAGCTTCTTACACTATCTTCACATTTTTGGATTCTTTTTGCTTTTCCAGTTGAGTATTTTCTGCTTCTTTGTATTTCAAATCTTTGACTTGATTCTTCTGTTCCTCTAGTCTGCTGGTAGGTCTCTGTATAATATTTTTTATTTCAGTCAGTGTATATTTAATGTTTAGTTTGTTCTTTTTCATCTCCTCTTGGGTCTCACTAAATTTACCGACCTTTTCTAGGAAATTCTTTAAAACCCTTATAACCGTGGTTTTGAACTCTATATCCAGGCATTTCTTTCGTTTGTGATCTGTTTCTTTGTCTCCACATTTTGGCTGCTTCCCTGAGTTGGTAGAATAGCTTAGTGTGCTAGGTGTCCTATATGGCCCAGTAGCTCTGCCTCCCCAGTTACCCGAGGTGGACTCTCTTAGTGCACCCCTTTGTGGACTGTGTGTCCAGCCTTGTTGTAGTTAAGTCTTGATTGTTGTTGGTATCACTGCAGGGTAATTGATCTCCAGGCCAATTGTTTGTGAGGATCAGCTGTGTCTACACCAGGAGAACTTTTGTGCTGGAGTCAGCCTTATGAGATAAGACTTGCAAAATTACAAAAGCCTCTGTGTTCAGCTTGGATGGGTGGAATCTCAGGGCTGAGCAGACAGTTTTGCCTTTCTGTCAGCCCTACCCTATGAAGCCCCTGGGTCTCAGTGTCCCTAGGTAATCGCTGCAGCTCTCTCTGCGTGCACTCGCACTTGTGTGCCTCCAGACTTCTGCCTTTCCAGCTCCCCTTAGTTTCTGTGCGCTCTGGGGACCAGTATGAGTCTGGGTCCCTAAGGTCTTGCCCGAAACTGGGGTTCAGTGCAGTCGGAACTGGAGTTCAGTGTAGTTGGAAGGTTCTGTCTTCCTTCCACTAGAGAAAGCCAGTGGCACAATCATCAGTCAGTCTCTCTGCATGCAGTTGCACGCACCTCCAGACCTCTGCCTTTGGCAGCTCCCCTAATTTTCCATGCACTCCCCCTTTTCATGATAGTCCAGACTCCCTCCATATGAGTCTCACCCAGAACTGGGTTTAATGTAATTGGAACTGGGATTCATTCTAGTTGGGAGTTTCCATCTTCCTCCTGCTATAGGAAGCCAGCCAGGCACTCAACCACCGGTCATCTCCATGTGCGTGTCTCCATACCTCAGCTTTTTGCAGCTCCTCTGAGTCTCCGTGAGCCCCTCCCTTTCCTTCTAGTTGTAGAATTTCCACTCAGCCAGCTTTCCTTTGGTTCTGGATAATGTCCATTCTATCTTTTAGCTATAGTTTTGAAATTGTTGTGTGAGGCAGTAGCTTAAGTATTCACCTATGCCGCCATCTTGGTTTCTCCTCTCTTTATATTTATAAATATTGTGATTTATAGATATTAAGTCTCTAGTCTGATGCCTTTCCATTTTTCAAAATTTTGGAGCTATTCTCTCATCAAATATGACTTCTGCTCCATTCTCTCTTTCTCGTTGCCTTTTATATATATATGTTTTTGTTGATTTTAGAAAGAGTGGAAGGAGGAGGAAGAGAGACAGGGAGAAAAGCATCAATTGCTTCCTCTTGCCTCCCCCCTCCCCTTACTGAGAATCAAGCCCACAAGTCTAGCATGTGCCAGGAATCAAGCCTGCAGCCTTTTGATGCATGTGACAACACTCAGCCAACTGAGCCACACCAGCCAGGACTCTCATTGTCTTTTTTTTTTTTTTCCCTCATTGCCTTTTCATTAAACTTTGTTTATTTAAAAATTATATACAAAGCATGATATTTTTCTCTCAAGAATGTTCCCCTTAATGTTTTTAGGCAGATTTAGGCTGATCACCTTAGTTCAGTGAAGAATTGACATTACTCGTGATTATTTTGGCAACATTCTTATTTCTGATTTATTCTCGCCCTCAGATCAGAACCCTTTAAGGGTCCCCAGTTTAGAGCCTGGAGTGTTCACTAGAGTTCTTCCCTTCTATAAGATCCTGAACTCTAGTCTTGTTTACTCAGAATAGAAAGATGCCACATCTGGGAATGGAGACTGGTGCAGCCACTATGGAAAACAGTATGGAGGTTCCTCAAAAAATTAAAAATGGAACTGCCTTTTGATCCAATAATCCCACTTCTGGGAATATATCCTAAGAATCTTGAAACAACAGTTAGAATGAATGTATGTATCCCTATACTTATAGCAGTATGTGTATGTGTGTGTATATATATATATATATATATATATATATATATATA
>JAAGEH010000470.1:1138719-1150004 GCA_011751065.1 Lasiurus cinereus | reverse complement strand
TATATATATATATATATATATATATTGCAAATTAGCTGGGATGCCTTAAGGTGTCACAGCTGGAGGAGGCTACATCACAGCTGGCTCAGGAGAAACTGCATGTGCAGATGGGCAGGAGGGGACTGCATTCCGACCCCACCCCAGCAGACACACACGGGGAGATAGGGGGAAAACTCTGCAGGTGAGCTGCAGAGGAAACACCTTTTCTGACTGCTCATTGGCTAAGCTCCCTATATGCCGCCACTCGCAGTGTTCTTGGTAACTTAGGTAATAAGAATCCAAAAAGGTGATATAGGGTTTTCCAACTCACTCATAGAGGGAAAAAATGAAGGTCCGCTGCTGTAGGGGCTAAGAAATGTCATATCCTATCCTAGCCAATTTGCCCTGTGGAACTGTAGGTCCAGGTTCGATTCTGGTCAAGGGCATGTACCTAAGTTGCAGGCTTCTCCCTGGTTGGGGCCTAGGTCAAGGCTCATGTAGGAGGCAACCAATTGAAGTGTCTTTCTCACATTGATGTTTCTCTCTGTCTTTCCCTTTCTCTTCCAAGCTCTCTAAAAATCAATTGAAACATATCTTCAAGTGAGGATAAAAAAAATAAAAAATAAAAACACTAAAGAAATGTCATATCCTATAAAAGACACATCTTGAAAATGCCTAAAGAAAGTTGTCATTTTTTCGTGGTGTAGGGACTGGAGTCCATGTTGATGAAAACACCTTGGTGGCTGCAGCGCTGGCAGTAGCAGCAGCAGCAGGGTGAGACGGGTGGCACCTTCCCCTGATCATCCCGGTCACTTCCTGCAGAGGGAGGCCAGACTGCAGCTTAGGCCTAAGCCATCAGTAGGACATCCCCTGAGGGCTCCTGGACTGTGAGAGGGGGCAGGCTGGGCTGTGGCACCCTCCCACCCCAGTGCATGAATTTTGTGCACCTCTAGTTATTTATAGTAGCCAAGATCTGAAAATAAGCCAAGTGCCCACCAGCAGATCCTGTAAAATAAAGAGCTAATATGCTAATTAGACTTGGATGGTGGAACAACCTTCTGGACAACTTCCAGAACAACCAGTGGGCAGGGGGTGGGGCCATGAGGCAGCTGGGGCTGCAAGGGCCTACTCTTGCATGAATTTTGTGCATTGGCCCTCTAGTAAGAGGATAACAAAGGTGTGGCACATTTACATAATAGAATACTACGTGGCTGTAAAAAAAAAAAAAAGAAACTCTTACCTTTTGCAACAGTGTGGACAGAGACCTGGAGAGCGGAAGACAAATACCATATGATCTCACTAATATGTGGTATCTACTGAACAAAATAAACTGATGAACAAGATGAAACCACCAGATACATGTAACAGACTGGCCAGTGCCCGAGGGGAGGAGGCTGGATAAAGAAGGTGAAGGAATTAGCTTAAAATCATATATGCATACTTCATGGACACCTACAATAGTTTTGTGAAGGCCATGGTGGGAAGAAGTGAGCAAAGGGAAGGGGCGGGGGAAGGGACACCTCTAGTAATATCAACATTAAACTTTTTTCATAAGCCTGGCAGGTGTGGCTTAGTGGTTGAATGTTGACCTATGAACCAGGAGATCATGGTTCAATTCCCAATCAGGGCACATGCCTGGGTTGTGGGCTCATTCCCCGGTAAGGGCCATGCAGGTGGCAGCCAGTCAGTGATTCTCTCTCATCATTGATGTTTCTACCTCCTTTTCTCTCTAAATCAATAAAAATATTTTTTTAAAAAGAAAATGGATGCAATTTATTAAAAAATTCCAATAAAAATATTTTTAAAGATTGCCACATCACTATTTTACTCTACTGGGCTTTCTGCTTTCAGATTTCTAGCCTGCTTAGCTTCAGAATTTTGCACGTCTTAAGGGGAAAACTCGAACAAAGTTGGATGTTTGGTTCCCACCTTTCTGTTCTTTTTGAAATTTCAATAGGTTTTTCCCCATTATTAGCAGCTTTATCACACTCCTGGGATCTTCAGTCCCATCTTGTTCCACTCCCAGAGGAGTCAAATGTTAGGGAAAAGAAGTTGCAGAATTATTGGCTCACCTTCCTCTGCCATCACCCTTCTCTATGGTTATATCCACAGTAATCCTTGTCAGCTCAGCAGCTCTCTAGTAATTTTAAACTCTTTTTTTTTTTTAAGAATGTTATAAGAACATCCTTTTAGTTTTTTAAAAAATAAGTTTTATTGATTTTTAGAGAAAAGGGCAGGGAGAGGGATAGAGAGAAAAAAATACCAATAAGAAAGAAACATCATTGATTGTGTGCCTCCTGCACACCACCTACTGGGGATCAAGCCTGACACCCCCAGCATGTGTCCCGACCAGGAATTGAACCAGTGACCTCTTGGTTCATGGGTCAGTCAGTGCTCAACCATTGAGCCACACCAGCCGGACTCCAGGCTCTTTTCATTGACGTTTTCTAGTTCTTGGTAGAAATGGTGGTCAGCTTCAACCCACTTCATTATGCCTAGAAGCTGAAGAGTACATGTATCATTTCTTGAAAAAGCAATGTTAATAATTCTTATGCACACCTGATTAAAGATCTCTGGCCCTATATATTAGTAAGATGTTTTATAGCAGTGATAGAATCCCATTTATTGTTATCTTTTGAATTGGAATTACCTTATAGGTAGCACAGTCTTCATTTTTAAATAGTTTGGTCAAGAACTGGTACTAATACTCTTAAGTGATTACAATATCTTACTTATTAGTCAGCATTATCCCTGTATACTCTGTCATGTTTAGTTGAACTAAAACTGTGTGCACAGACCATTATTAGAGTCTTTGGGAGGAATTTGCCCCATGTTGAATATACTATTAGATACATACTGAGCCTTTCAGTATGAAGTTGAATATAAATTACATAATATGAATAAAACTAATTAAGGTAAATAGCAGTAATGTGTCTTTTTAAAGCAAAGTGAAATTGTCAGCATAAAAATCAAGTATGTTTCAGGGTGTGTGATAAGAAGCATTAGAACTATATAATGTTAGATATTTAATGTTGAAAATCACCTTGAAAAGTTAGCAACAATCTAGGCATAGAGTGATACAGACAATCACGTAAAGTTTTCTTTTCTGTTGTATCCTGGAAAATACATACTTTCTTTGGTTATCTTTTTAGAAGTAGAAATGCTGTAAAGAAGTTAAAGTCCAATCCAAACCTATGTAGTGAATGAGCCATCTCTTTTAGCATTCACATGAAACAAATTGCTAGTAAGTGCCTCAGTTGGTGAAATTTACTTTACACCAATACTAAGTTGTCACTCCACCAAACTTCCTTTTACTGTCTGTTATAAGTCTTGTAAGCAGGCTCTACAGTGTTTTCCCTTAGCTTGTCAAAATTGCATTATACTCACTTAACTTCTTCATCAAAATCAACTAATATAGCATGCTTAATCTGTTAACACCTCCCCTCATTCAAACTTGACCTCAGTCTTCCAACAGTTAATCCTTGTTGATTTATATATGTTTTCTCCTTATCTGATAATCTTAGAATTTAACCTCTATATTAGAATACAGCTTCACTATAGTCTCAGACTTTTTTCCATTTTTGCTCCTACTTTTTTGTTGTTTTTTTAGATTTTTTTTTAATTGATTTTTAGAGAGAGAAGAAGGGAGAGAGAAAAACATCAGTGTGAGAACAAAACATTGATTGGCTGGCTGCCTTTTGCACACCCTTACAGGGGATCTAGCTCACAATCTCGTCATGTGCTCTGATCAGAAATGGAACTGGCAGTCTTTCAGTGCATGAGACAACACCCAACCAACTGAGCCACACTGGCCAGGGCTGGTCCTTTTTTTTTTTTCTTGGTCCTACTTTCTGAAGTAGCTTTCTATATTGCTAATAAACCTGGTATTGGCTAATGTAAGATCTAGTTAAATAGTCACCTAGTACCAATAACAGCTTCGAACATAGTTAAATATACAAGTGCAGAGAAATCCATGATCTTTTATATCAGAGTAATATGTGGCATTCAAAGTAATATTAGACTTTTTGTAACTTGCTGAGGAGCAAGAAAGGAAATGAAATTGTCAAAAAATAATTTTAACCTTATTCATAGTAAGATATGTAAATTAAAACCATTGGAATGATAGACATCAAAGTGTTTTAAATTACATTGTGTTATTGAGGGTAAGAGGGTAAAGCACACATTGTAGATGAACATATATTAATAAGCTTCTTTGAGGGGATAGTTTGGTGATATCAGTCAAAAGTTATAATGTACATACACTTTAACACAGTAATTTTACTTTTAGTAAGTTATAAATATTCTTTCAACTATATACAGTAGATATTTGTTGTAGTATCTTTTGTAATAAGACTGGGGGGAAAAAATGTCTCACCAATAGGGCCTGGCTAAATAAAGTATGATACCAAATAATACCTAGTGATAGTTAAAAAGAATAAAGGAATTTATATGAATTGATATGGGACAATCTCTAAAATATATTAAGTGAAATAACAAAGTGTAGGACAGTATTTTTAATATGCTATTCTTGGTGGGAGGGGATGGGTATAATTATACATATTCATACTTTTATCTACTTAATAACGCTTAATCCAACTATTATGAATGTATATATGTGCATATATACGTATATGAATACTTATTATTATATACACACTAGAGCCCCAGTGCATGAAATTCGTACACAGATGGAGTCCCTAGGCCTGGCTGGTGATCAGGGCCAATTGGGGCCTAAAGGCCCCAGTGGAGTTGGTAGAGGAGGCAACATTCGTCAGGCTGGGTGAGAAAGGAATATACACTGGACACCGATGCCACTAACGTCAGCACCCTTCCACCACGCGGTTCCCCACCTCCCCTTTCCTCCTTCCCACTCCACCACGCCACTACTACAGTGGGTGGGCAGTGGGCTGATTGGGGCAAGGATGGGGCATGGGAAATTGGCCACTGGCCCAAGGAGGAAGCCAGCCCTCAGCCCCCCTGGGAAAGGGGCCGCATCCATTGCCACAGTTCTCCATCACAGTCTGGGGCCCGAAGCCCCTGGTGGGGTCGGGAGAGGAGGTGATGGTCACCAGGCCAGGCGCAGAAGGAACGGGCACTGGATGCCAATATCACTATCATCAGTGTACCACCACCGTGCAGTTCCCCGCCTCCCCCCCTCCTTCCCTCACAGCCGCATCACCACGGCAGCTGGTGGGTGGCAGGCTAAATGGGGCCTGCCTGCTGGGTGGAGGGATGGGGTACAGGAGGTTGGCCACCGACCCCATTGGGAAAGGGGTCACGTCCACTGCTACCCACCCCTGATTCTCTGTCTAAGTCCGGGGCCTAGCCCTGATCAGGTGATCAGGGCCTGCTGGCCAGGGGCAGGGACCACAGGAGGTTGACTGGTGGGGGAGGTTGGCTGTGAGAATGCACTGACCACCAGGGGGCAGCTCCTGCATTGAGCATTTGCCTTCTACTGGTCAGTGCTTGTCAGCAACTGGTCATTCTGGTAGTTCAATTGTAACAGTCACTTAGGCTTTTATATATATATAGAGAGAGACACTAAGTTCTACAGAATCTGTGATAATAAACCTCTGGATTCTAGAGTAATTATACCATACCATTATAAGTGTCTAAATATCTCAGTTAAGGAAAATTTGCAGCCCGGTTCAGGCCCCCACCCTGAATTGTCTTTGAATAACGAGCCTTGGATGTGTCTCCTAACATTCTGGCATCTTTCTCCATTATATAATTGTTCCTTCATACAAGTGGCAAATAGAGTAAGTAACTGTTATTTAGAAATACACAGTAATGTGTTATTTTATTAAACTCTAGTTATGTTGAAAAGCTTTAAACTAAAAATTCTAACCAAAGTTGATGACGTTTTCTTAGATTTCTAGTAATTAGGTTTTGATTACCATGTGGACTGTTACACTTTGTTTTAGGCTCGGATGCTCATCACAGAAGAAAACTTGCTGACCATTATCATTAAGACTTTTATGGATCATTTGAGACATCGAGATGCTCAGGGTAGATTTCAGTTTGAACGATATACTGCTTTACAAGCCTTCAAATTTAGAAGAGTTCAGAGCCTTATTTTAGACCTCAAGTAAGTTTCTGTTTAATTATCAAACCAGTTGCAACTTGTAAAATGTCAGTGTTTATCTATATACTCATTGATATTTTTCTCTTTTTTAGGTATGTGTTGATTAGTAAACCAACTGAATGGTCAGATGATCTCAGGCAGAAGTTCCTAGAAGGATTTGATGCCTTTTTGGATTTACTCAAATGTATGCAGGTATGTATAAACTGATACATTTTTAAAAGGAAACACTCTCCTTTTTTTCTTTCTTCCTTTTTTTTTTTTTTGTTGTTGTTCTTTTTGTTGTTCATTGAAGTGAACACCTTTCTGTGTGTGGTTTTATTTCCTTTTTGGCACATCTCCAAAAGAATGATTTATATGGCTACAGTTTGGACCAACAAACACCTCTTTAATTGGCAACTCTTGGAAAGGTGTAGAATTAATGAAATCTTAGCAAAGGTTCTGGTATCTACTATTCTTTTTCCTTTTTTTTTAAAATATTTACCTCAGAACAGGATTTGTTTGTTTGTTTGGGAGAAAGAGAAATATCCATAACATTGATAAGAGAGAGAAACATTAATCAATTGCCTCCCCTACATGCCCCAACCAGGGATCAAACCCACAACCTAGGTTTGTGTGCTGACTGGGAATCAAGCCCGCAACTCCCTGATGCATAGGGTGACGCTCCAACCAGAGCTCTCATGTTCTTTTGTATTAGGTTTTTCTTTTGGTCACCATTAACATTCTTTCTTTGGAGGTTGCAAGTTTTTTTTAATATGCATATATGGAAGTATTGTCAGTTATTTAAGAAACCATAATGTTTGGATTTTTTTAATGTTTCTATACTTCTTTTCCTTTAGATATTTATATAATATAGTATAGAACTCTTCCCCCTCTGTTTAATTATCTCATTTGGAAACACCTCATATACAAAATAGAATCTAGAAACAGAAATAAACTGGCATATATAACTAATTTTAACTTAGAGAATATGGATGACATCTCAATAAATCTAAGCAGTGTTATCATGATTCTTTTAGTAACTATTTGGCGTTACTTAAAAAAGGAATACACAGAGTTGACCTACTGTTTTTAGAAAATATTCGAGTTCCTTGTTGGGTAGTGATTTCTAGGTGTTTAATTTTTTTTGTTGTTTTTTTGTTCACACTATTATAGATATCCTCCATTTCCCCCCTCTTTGTCCACCTCCTCCCAATCCCTGATCTTTCTCCTCCCCTGGCCTTCATCACACTGTTGTCTGTGATCATAAGCTATGCATATATGTTATTTGGCTAATCCTGTTTTTTAAAAATATATTTTTATTAATTTCAGAGAGGAAGAGAGAGATAGAAACATCAATGATAGGAGAAAATCACTGGTCAGCTGCCTCTTACACCCCCACACTGGTAAGGGACCCTACAACTGGGACAGGTGCCCTGACCAGGAATCAAACTGTGACTTCTTGGTTCATAGGTTGACACTCAACCACTGAGCCACACCTGCCAGGCATCTTTGCTTTCTTTTATCCAGTCCCTCCTAACACCTTCCCCTCTGACATTCCTCAGTCTGTTTCAGTGCTCCATGCCTCTGGTTCTGTTTTGTTCATAAGTTTATTTTGCTCATTAGAGTCCAGATACAAGTGAGATCATATGGTATTTGTCTTTCTCTGACTAACTTATTTCACTTAGCATAATAATCTCCAGGTCCATCCATGCTGTTGCAAAGGGTAAGAATTGTTTCTTTCTCATAGCCACATAGTATTCCATTGTATAAATGTACCATAACTTGTTTTAAAATATTTTTGTTCTGTTTGTTTGTTTTTATTCCTTACCTACGTACAATGCTTAGAGAGTTGGAGGGAGGGAAAGAGGGAGAGAAATAGAGAAGAAAAGAGAAAAACATCAATCAACTACCTTCTGCATGCTCCCTACTAGGGTTTGAGCCTGCAACCTGGGCATATGTCATGACTGAGAATTGAACCAGCAAACTTTCAGAGCATAGTATGATGTCCAATTAACCATTTGAGCTACATTGGCCAGGGCAACTACAGCTTCTTTTTTTTTCTTTTTTAAATATATTTTATTGATTTTTTACAGAGAGGAAAGGAGAGGGATAGAGAGTGAGAAGCATCGATGAGAGAGAGACATCGATCAGCTGCCTCCTGCACACCCCCTACTGGGGATGTGCCCACAACCAAGGTACATGCCCTTGACTGGAATCAAACCTGGAACCTTTCAGTCCGCAGGCTGACGCTCTATCCTCTGAGCCAAACCGGTTTCGGCTACAGCTTTTTTTATCCACTCATTTACTTGTACTGATGGGGAGTTGGGCTGTTTCCAGTTCTTAGCTATTGTAAATAATGCTGCTGTAAGCATAGGAATGCATATATTCTTTGTGATTTGTGTTTTGAGTTTCTTAGGATATAGTCACAGAAGAGGGATCACTGGGTCAAAAGGGTCCATTTTTAATTTTTGAGGAGCCTGCATTCTATTTTTCATAGTGCTGCACCAGTCTGCATTCCCACTAAACAGTTCACTAGCACTTGTTGTTTGTTGGTTTATTGATGGTAGCCATTCTGATAGGAATGAGTTGATATCTCATTGTGGTTTTAATTTGCATCTCTCTGATGATTAGTGACGTTGAGTATTTTTTTACATGTCTCTCGGTCAACCTGTATGTCCTCTTTGGAGAAGCATCTATTCAGGTGTTTTGCCTATTTTTTAATTGGGTTGTTTGTCTTTCTGATGTTGAGTTATGTAAGTTATTTATATATTTCGGAAATTATATATATATATATCTGCCAGTGATATATCTGATAAGGGGTTAACTTCGATGAGAAAGAAACATTGATCAACTGCCTCCTGCACACCTCCTGCAACCAAGGTACATGCCCTTAACCAGAATCAAACCTGGGACCTTTCAGTCCGCAGGCCGATGCTCTATCCACTGAGCCAAACCGGTTGGGGCTCTTTTTTTCATTTTAAGTTTATTCTTGTGTATAATGTAAGTTGTTGGTCTAGTTCGTCCCTTCCTTCCTTCCTTCCTTCTTTCCTTCCTTCCTTCCTTCCTTCCCTCCCTCCCTCCCTCCCTTCCTTCTATCTGTCCAATATTTCCAACACCAGTTATTAAATACTGTCTTGTCCTAGCCAGTTTGGCTTAATGGATAAAGCGTCGACCTGCAGACTGAAGGGTCCCAGGTTTGATTCTGGTCAAAGGTATATGCCTTGGTTATGGGCTTAATCCCCAGTGTGGAGTATGCAGAAGGCAGCCGATCAATGATTCTCTCTAATCATTGAAGTTTCTCTCTCTCCCTTTCCCTTCCTCTCTGAAATCAATAAAAAGATATATTTTTTTAATTTTAATAAAAATAAATAAGTAAAGATACTCTCTTGACTCCATTGTGTGCTCTTGCCTCCTTTGTCAAATATTAATTGGCCATAAAGGCATGGGTTGATTTCTGGTCTCTGTTCTGTTTCATTGATATATAACACCCGTTCTTGTGCCAGTACCAGGCTATTTTGATTATAGTGACTTTGTACTAGAGTGTGATATCTGATATTGTGTTCCCTCCAACTTTGTTCTTTTTTCTCAAGATTGCTGAGGCATCTCAAGGTCTTTTTTGGTTCCATATAAATTTTTGGAATATTTATTATAAATCTGTAAAATATGCCATTCATGGGAATTGCACAGAATGTATACATTCCTTGGGGTAGTATGAACACTTGAATGATGTTAATTCTTCCAATCCATGAACATAATGCATGCTTGCACTTGTTTGTGTCTTCCTCTATTTCTTTTTTCAATATTCTATCATTTTATGAGTACAGGTCTTTTATCTCTTTTGTTAAATTTATTCCCAGGTACTTTATTTTCTTATTACAATAGGTAGGATTGTTTTCTTAGTTTCTCTTTCTGATCTTCATTGGTGTATAAAAATGCCCCTCTGGTTTCTTAATATTAATGATATATTTTGCTGCTTTACTGAATTCATTTATTAAATCTAATAGCTTTTTGGTGGAGTTCTTAGGGTTTTCTATATACAGTATCATATCATCTCCATTTAGTTTTACTTCCTCCTTTCCAATTTGAATGCCTTTTATTTCTTCTTGTCTGATTGCTGTGTAAGGACTTGGTGTCCAGTACTATGTTGAATAAGAGCAGTGAAAGTGGACATGCTTTTATTGTTCCTTATTTTAAGGGAAACACTTTTAGATTTTTCCCATTGACTATGATGTTGGCTTTAGGTTTTTCATAAATAGCCTTTATTATGTTGATATATGATACCTCTATTCCCACTTTGCTTGCTGAGAGTTTTTATCATAAATGGGTGCTGAATTTTGTCAAATGCTTTTTCTGCATCTGTGATATGATTATGTGGTTTTTATCTTATATTTTGTTTATGTGATATATCACATTTGTTGATTTGCTAATGTTTTATTAAGGATTTTAGCATCTATGGTCATCAGAGATACTGGTGTCTAATTTTTTTTTCTTTGTAGTGTCTTTATCAGTTGTTTTTTAATTAGAATAATGCTGTCCTCATAAAAAAGAGCTTGAAAAGTCTTCTCTCCTCTTGAATTTTTTGGAATAATTTGAAGAGGATGGGTATTAGATTTTCTTTGAATATTTTGTAAAATTTGCCTGTGAAGCCATCCGGTCCAAAACTTTTTGCTGTGAGTTTTTTTAATTACTACTTCAATATCATTAGTTGTTATTGGTCTGTTCTGGTTTTTTATTCTTCCTATTCAGTTTTGGAAGATAATGTTCCTAAGAATTTGTCTATTTTGCCCAGGTTGTTCAATTTGTGGCATATAGTTATTTATAGTATTTTCTTAAAGTTTCTCTGTCATTTATTTCTGCTCTAATCTTTGTAATTTTCTTCCTTCTACTTACTCTGGACTTTATGTTGTTGTTCTTTATCTAGTTCTTTTAGGTGTAGGGTTTAATAATACTTGTATGTTTTGTGGTGTTTGGGTGTTTATATCTATAGAAATAATACCTGTTTTGGGCCGAAATCGGTTTGGCTCAGTGGATAGAGCGCCGGCCTGCGGACTGAAAGGTCCCAGGTTCAATTCCGGTCAGGGGCATGTACCTTGGTTGCAGGCACATCTCCAGTGTGGGGCGTGCAGGAGGCAGCTGATCAATGTCTCTCTCTCATCCATGTTTCTGACTCTATCCTTCTCCCTTCCTCTCTGTAAAATAAATAAATAAATAAATAAATAAATAAATAAATAAATAAATAAAT